>CM075501.1:48042703-48275203 GCA_037950675.1 Hypophthalmichthys molitrix | reverse complement strand
GTTAAAACTGTGCTAGCTAACCATGTGCTGATTAGCATCTTTGAGCTAGGCTCAAAATTATCTAAAATTGTCATTACCGAAACAGTCACGACCAAAACTTGCTAAAGTTTCGGTTGTGACATCATTATTTTTTGAGTGTTATTCGATAAAATTTAGTTTATTTTCTGTGCACACTGGTTAAAACTGTGTTAGCTAACCATGTCCTGATTAGCATCTTTGAGCTAAGCTCAAAAGTATCGAAAATTGTCAACTTCACGTTTCGGTAGTGACAAAAGGGAACACATAATCCTTTATTTGGGGGAAATAAAAATTTTTTAGTACAGTTATGCAAATCATTAGTATTTTAGTATGTTTTATTATGCAAAATGTTTTAGTATGCAAGTTAAAATTGTGTAATGTGATGTGGTCACTACCAACACATTACTGTCACTACCGAAACTGTGCAGTCACGACCGAAATGTTGTTTTGTCAAAAATAAAGTAAATTGAATTATCAACTAAGATGTTATTATAGTGTTTGGTTAAATGTATATTCAAACTGAATCCTTCACTTTGACATCAGTATGATCAACTTTATGAATTTACAAAGAAAGATTGGATTCAAAATACAACAAATCTCATAAATTACACTTGGAATATTGTTAAAATTGTAATTGTTATTGATTTACCTGTGAAAAGTTTTTCAAAAAATATATTTAGATAGTAGATGAAAACAAGATCTTAATAGGTCAGTGTAACCCTTCTCTTGTATTATTGTGTTTCGGTAGTGACAAATTTGGGGAGAGGAAAAATATTCCAAAACTTTCTGAAAATACAATATGAGAATTAACTGCACAATTACTATATATATATATATATATATATATATATATATATATATATATATATATATATATTCTGGGATTGCCTTTTATTTGAAGAAAGCATGTGATCCTGCTGTATAATTTGGTCGTGATGAAGTCTCAGCATAATTACAGCAGCTGGCAGGTGCGCAGGTGACGCCGGAGCTCGAGGTGTTGCTGAAACTAGAGCAGTAGTTCAGATGACACCGGTGTGTCACACCTCACACAACAGATGCATTAATGTTTGAAGGGTTTGGAGATCTTCAGATGTGTCTCAGGTTTCACACTGAGCTCTGAAGGGTGAGGGGGACGCGATTCACGAGCACGGGGACATTTTTAACTTCACTGTCCCAAAATAACAAATACAGTGACCTCAAGAAGAATGTGAACTCTTAAAAATGCCTGAATATCATTGCATTACATAACAAAATACAAAAGCAAGTGGATGAAGAACAATAAACTACACCTTCATATATGTTTTGTGTCTAATGCAGTGTTTTTAAGTGTCCAAATATTTTTGTGTTTGTAAAATCAGTCATTCCTTCTCTTGTGCCTTTTGAGTTCCCTGTACTGTGTGGATTAACTATTATTATCTTATTATTTTCTTCATACTCCAATGATGTGTGTGAAAATATATGTAAAAATACATAAAACTTGGTGTGTGTGTGTATGTATATATATATATAATTTTTTTTTTTTTTTAATGTTTGTTGGTAGAAAAAGACAATATCACCATGTTTTTAGATATATATAATACTTAAAAATAAATATTTACTTAAAATACATTTATATTTATATATTATATAAACATATTTATCTATAATTTATCATATTTTTTTTATTATTATTTTTGTTTATTATTTATTGGTAGAAAAAGACACAGTTACCCAAGTGAAGTTTTAATTTAATTAAAATAGACTTTTATTTAATTATTATATAGATACATTTGTATATTTTATTTTATAATTTTTTGTATTTTTAATGTTTATTGTTAAAAAAGACAAAATCACCCAAGTCAAGTTTTAAATATATATATCTACTTAAAATATATTTTGTAATTATTATATAAACAAATTGTATAGAATATTTTTTAATTGAATTAATTTTTGTTTTTGTTTATTGTTAGAAAAAGACAAAAATAGTGTGTGTATATGTGTGTGTGTGTGTGTGTGTATATATATATATATATATATATATATATATATAATGCTTTTTTATTTAATTATTTTTTTGTTTTTGTTTAATGTTTATTGGTAGAAAAAGACAAAATCACCCGTGTCAAGTTTTAAACTTTAAATCATTTCTTATCTTATGTCTTTTGGCTTCTCTGTACCGTGCGGATTATCATCAGATAAAACATTCACAGTCGCTGCCAAAAATGCAATTTCTTTGTTATGATTTTCTTCATACTCCAGTGATGGATTACATCCTGATTTTAAATTTTTTATTTTTTACAAAATACTAAAATAAGATCTGAAGAATGCCAAATTGCACTTCTTGTCATGGGAGGAGTGATTCCATGAAAGGTTTTCCAGGTTTATGGATCTTTAATGCATGTGGAAGCGGCAGGTTTATGTTATTTATATGTAGTAAAATCATATCTATTTACATTCTGTCCGTATGTGTCGCAGTGAAGCAGGAGCGTCCTGAAATATGCTGTGCGATAAGAAGCTGTCAGGAGTTTTATCTGCTCATCTCGTCTTCTGTTGGATGTTTATCTGGAGAATAACACATGGATCTGTTTTCCGCGGTGGTCCGTTCAGCTGCGCCACTGGCAGAGCAGAATCGAGCGAACAAAACCTGTCTGCGACGGATAGCGTGACGAGATCAGAGCCGCTTTATGAATGAACACGGATACTGTTTTACAAACCGAATAATGAGATTCAGTTTCTTTTTGTCACAGTAGAGGCCTGAATACAGCCTATACTAGAATTACACGCCGAAAGTATTGGTGACCGTATTGGTATGGCCGTAATTAGTCCGCTTTTAATTATCAATATCATTCTGATTCAGATTCTTTTCAATAATTCCTTTCAGATTTTTTTTTTTTTTAATTTTGACTTTTTTCAGAATTACCAGTTTTTATCTCGGAATTCTAACTTTTTCTTGCAATTGCAACTTTATTTCTCAGAATTGCCCATTTTTATCTCATATTTTCTGACTTTTTTTCCTCATAATTGTGACTGTTTTTCAGAATTTACCGTTTTTATCTCCTAATTTGGACTTTTTTTTTCTTTCAATTTTGACTTTATTTCTCAGAATTGCCCATTTTTATCTCATAATTCTGACTTTTTTCTTGTAATTGCAAATATATTTTTCAAAATTGCCCATTTTTATTTCGGAATACTGACTTTTTTTCTTGCAATTGCAAATTTATTTCTCAGATTTGCCAATTTTTATCTTGTAATTCTGACTTTTTTCCTCATAATTGTGACTATTTTTCAGAATTGACCGTTTTTATCTCGTAATTGACTTTTTTCTTGCAATTGCAAATTTATTTTTAAGAATTACCCATTTTTATTTTGGAATTCTGACTTTTTTTTCAGAATTGCTAATTTATTTTTTTAGAATTGCCCATTTTTATCTCATAATTCTGACTTTTTTTTTTATAATTGTGATTATTTTTCAGACTTGACCGTTTTTATCTCCTAATTTGGACTTTTTTCTCTCAATTGCGACTTTATTTCTCATAATTGCCAGTTTTTATCTTGTAATTCTGACTTTTTTCTCCCAATTGTGCCTTTATTTTTCAGAATTGCCCATTTTTATCTCATAATTCTGACTTTTTTCTTGTAATTGCAAATATATTTTTCAGATTTGCCAATTTTTATCTTGTAATTCTGATATTTTTCCTCATAATTGTGACTATTTTTCAGAATTGACCGTTTTTATCTCGTAATTGACTTTTTTCTTGCAATTGCAAATTTATTTTTAAGAATTACCCATTTTTATTTTGGAATTCTGACTTTTTTTTCAGAATTGCAAATTTATTTTTTTAGAATTGCCCATTTTTATCTCATAATTCTGACTTTTTTTTTATAATTGTGATTATTTTTCAGACTTGACCGTTTTTATCTCATAATTCTGACTTTTTTCTCTCAATTGCGACTTTATTTCTCATAATTGCCAGTTTTTATCTTGTAATTCTGACTTTTTTCTCCCAATTGTGCCTTTATTTTTTCAGAATTGCCCATTTTTATCTCATAATTCTGACTTTTTTTTTGCAATTCTGACTTTTTTCTCATAAATGCGAGAAAAACATTCAGAATTGTGAGATGAAACGTCACAATTACCTTTTGTATTTTTTATTCCGTGGCAGAAACAAGCTTCCATAGCTAAGTCAGTTTCCGTATTAGTAATATTACAGTTATTGTGACAGTTAATTATAGTTAATATGGAGAAACAAGCATTCTTAAAATTTACAAACAACATACCCAATACCTTCTGAAAATGTGTAGATAAAATATAAACTATTTTTTAAGTAAAGATACCGCTGATTAAATTGAACCTCTTCACGTTTCTATATTAGTCTGATGATGTGCTGTTTCGTGTCACAGGTGTGTATGAGTGTGTTTAGTGTGTTTGTTTGGCTGACGGTGTGTAACTGTATCTTCATCATTAGTGAGAGAAGAGCTCATCTCATCACTCCATTACTACAGTAATGACACGCCGACGCTAATGAACAAAGAACTAATGATCCTGTTACTCTCGTAGTGCTCGTGTCGTGCCGCTTTAATAGCCGTCTTCAGGTGTCCGAACACACTCACACACTCACACACACTGTGTCATGGACACCTGAGAAGGTGTTGTGTGAATTCAGGTCATGTAACGTCTCTCCTGTCCGTCATCAGTGTTTGTCCTCTGAAATGCGTCGGTCGAATCAGAGATGTTTGACACAACAGATTGACCTCTTGACAACACAAACCTGTTGGATGGTTTGAGATGTAATATTGCACACTCATAATTACATTACCAATGCATTTGGTGCAATTTTGAATAACTAGCAGGAATACAATTTATATATATATATATATATTACACACATTATTGATATACTTTAGTTTTTGTTCTTTTTAATAAAATTTTACATTTTCTGTTTTACTTTAGTTAATTTTGTTGTGTTCTTGTCATTTTTATTAGTTTTAGTTTTATGTAAATTTAGTTGCAGTTATTTTAGTACTTCGACTTGAACTAAACAAAATGATAAATTATGTTTCGATCTCCTAATTTGGACATTTTTCTCTCAAGTATTTTAGATTGATTGAATTGATGCATGTGATATTTGGTTTACATTGGTTTTAGGAAATAATAACTGGAATTATTTAAACATTTATTTGAATTTATTTAAAGTATTAATTTGCACTAGAATGCATTTTGAAGTTATTGCTTTAACTAGCTGAAATAAATGTTTATGTGATAATTCAAAGTAATTTTCATCACTGACAGACAATAAATATCATATTTACCTTCTTTATAGAAAGTTTCCAGTAAACACTGATAACGGGGATCAGAAGTGAAAAAGAGAGACGATTACGTGTGAAATCAAACCTAGAAAGAGACGTGAGGATTTGAGAAGAAAAATGAGAGATTCCAGTGAATTATTTATGGGATATATCGTAAATTATATCAGGAGGACAGATCATAAATGCGCAGGATATGATGTCTTTATTCATACTGTTACAGCAGAATATAATGTAAAAAGTCTTTCTGTGGAAACCGGAAGTTCCTCCCATAATCTAAAACGCAGTAGAGTTGATAGAGAAAGGTGGATAGGGAAATATGACTAGTGAGGTGTGTGTGTGTGTGTGTGTGTGTGTGTGTCAGAGAGCAGATGTTGTGTTTTAATCAGTACGCTGTGGACAGTGAAAGTAGGGAACTAGATTAATCCCTGTGAGTCTCCCCATCATCCCTCTTCTGTCTCTCTCTGCTTCTAAACGCGTGTCATTGTGCGACATTAAACGTGTCTCATGATGTGTTTTTCCCTGGACAGGACGCAACCAGAGCCGCTGTTTGCTGAGGAGGAGGACGAGGAAGAGGAGGGTGACAAAGATCAGCCAGAATGGAAGAAACGCAAGATCTGAAGAGAGTCGAGAAACTGTGATGGAGTCTCTTCCGTCTGGATTCTCCCACAAACTTTCCAAACCTTTAATTGGACTGTGGACATTTCAAGTGTGTACTTGAGCGGAAGAATTTGTCTTTTTGCTATTTTTAATTGATTTAGTTGATGATTCATTGTTGACTGTTCTTTTCTGGTTGTATTTTTGTCTTTTAGATTATAAATAAACACACAGTGTGGCCAGAGCCCGTGTTTCTCGTACACACTTCACAAACACACTTTTATTTGGGGGTTGAAAACCAAAAATGTGTTTTACATTCGCTCAGCCTTTACTAAATAGTGTCGGATATTTATTATTTTTTGGTCAAAGCTGAATGACGCGGCGAGACTCGTTTTGTGCAGACGTACGTATCGCTGTGTGAGATCACATGTTTGCGTGACGGTCCGCCGTGTAAACATACAGGACGTCACGCTATCACAACACATTCCTTTCCGTTGAATCTCAGACCCGAGCGACGGCCCCGGACGACTCCTCGACTTCCCCGATGAGTCACTGCGCTCTATAAATATTTATTTGAAAGAAATCTTTAGATAGTTGGTTTGTTATTAAAGCTGGAGCTCTTCAGGATCTCATTGTGTCTGAGAGAAGATTCGCTTCTGTTGGGCAGAGAATCTGCAAATGCATATTTAGTGCGGTTTCTATTTCTGATTCTAAATTGGTTATTTTTTTGTCATTAGTGTTCAAGTTTTTTTTGTTGGTGGATGTCATATTTCACCTCAAAATCATATTTCACTCCAAAAGAATGGTCTATATATATATATATATATATATAATGTGTGTGTGTATAAAATAAATTACTAAAAAAGAATGGTCCTTATATATACAGTATATGCCATTATTTATATATATATATATATATATATATATATATATATATATATATATATATATATATATATATATATATATATATATATAGACAATTAAACACATTTTCCTTCCAAATCCTCATTAATGTAATACATCTAGACATTTTAGTTTTTTTGTAATTTTTTCAAAACATTTTTTTTTTTTCATATTAATTTGAAATGTTTTGGTCATTTTTTTATTATTTAAATTAAAAAATATAAAATGAATGGTGATAAATTAAATTTAATTCAGCTATTTAATTAAAGACAGTACAATAAATGCTTTATGTATTTAAATTCATTATGTATTAATACTTCACAATTAAAATAAAATGCATTACAGTAATGAGAATTTAATTAAATGTGTGTGTGTGTGTGTGTGTATATATACACTACCAGTGAAAAGTTTGGAAACATTACTATTTTTAATGTTTTTGAACAAAGTCTCTTCTGCTCATTAAGGCTGCATTTATTTCATAATAAATACAGAAAAAACAGTAATATTGTGAAATATTATGGTTTTCTATTTTAATATACTTTAAAATATAATTCATTTCTGTGATCAAAGCTGAATTTTCAGCATCATTACTCCAGTCTTCAGTGTCACATGATCCTTCAGAAATCATTCTAATATGATGATTTATTATCAATCTTGGAAACAATAGTGCTGCTTAATATTATTTTATAACCTGTGATACTTTTTTCAGGATTCACTGATGAATAAAAAGTTAAAAAATATCAGCATTTATTTAAAATAGAAATCTTTTGTAACAATATACACTAATGTTCAAAAGTTTGGGGTCAGTCATTTTTTTCTTTCTTTTTTTTTTTGAAAGAAATTAATACTTTTATTCAGCACGGATGTGTTAAATTGATAAAAAGTGATAGTAAAGATTTATATTGTTAGAAAAGATTTATATTTTGAATAAATGCTGTTCTTTTTAAACTTTTATTCATCAATGAATCCTGAAAAAAGTATCACAGTTTCCAAAAAAAATATTAAGCAACAAAACTGTTTCCAACATTGATAATAACTGAGTGTCAAATCATCATATTAGAATGATTTCTGAAGGATCATGTGACACTGAAGACTGGAGTAATGATGCTGAAAATTCAGCTTTGATCACAGGAATAAATTATATTTTAAAGTATATTCACATAGAAAACTATAATTTTAAATTGTAATAATATTTCACAATATTATTGTTTTTTCTGTATTTATTATGAAATAAATGCAGCCATAATGAGCATAAGAGACTTTGTTCAAAAACATTAAAAATAGTAATGACTGGTAGTCTACATACATACCCACATATATATATATATACACACACACACACACAAACACATGTATGCACATATATTATATAGGTATATATATATATAAATGTATATATAATGTATGTATGTATGTATATGTGTGTGTGTCTTTTGATTTGGGAGTGAAATATGTTCTTGACATGTTTTTAGTGCCTGAAAAATAATAAAAAGCTAAAGAAAATGGCAGGAAGTGAATAACTAGGCCATGTTATTTACGCTGACTGTGCAATATGTCGCTCTGGCTTTAAGTAAGTGCATAATTGAGCTGCTTTGACTGTAAACATCTACTTTTAGATCGTTGCACAAGTCCAGATCTATAAGCGTCTGTGGATGAGGATGATGACACTGCTGAAGAACGAGGCGGTGCTGCAGTAGATGTGGATTATGTGTCTCTGCTCATTACAACCGAATGGAATGTCCCCTCTGGCTAACCTACAGGATGCTTTCTGCTTTTTAAAACACGAGACGAGATCTTGAAACTCTATCGCTTTCTCGGAGTGCCACTAATGCACTTCGCCTTTCCTTCGGTTTAAGCCTTCTGTGTCCTGAATGGACGTGTCGAGGGATTTCCCGCCATTTCTGCCGTGCTATTGGATGGTTTCCATCAGCGTTCGGAATAATAACCAAAGCATAACCCAGAAATAATCCTCCGGATATCTGTCCCGAGGAGCAGCTGTGATGGGCCGCAAAACCCTCGAAAGCAAATCATCCGCTGATCAGAGCGATGAAAGTCCCTGAAAACCGTAATGAAGAGTGAAGTATCCCAGCTTCCCCAGCGCTGCGGCCTAATCCAGCAGCCTATTCTGAGTGCTGATGTCAGCCGGCGCTCCAGTGTCCGTTTCCGGCCCAGGAATGCGGGAATGCTGGAGCAGGTGATGTCACCGTGCGCTCATCTCCTGCTTTGGTTTGAGGGATCGGGCGTGTCGTGTAAGTCGACGGCGTCTGTCAGTGGATCGTATATCTGAGGCTCGTTGTGTTCAGAACCAGCGGCTGCGGTGCTTCTGTTCTGGAGAGTAATTGAGCTTCTGATCTGTGAACATGGACTTTAATCAGGGAAGATGCTGTGCTTAATTTGACATGAATGAAAATGATGATGTGAGGATACAAGAACACGTGTTTCTCTAGTTCAGAGATGGAGAGATCACACAACTGTCCATCCATCTATCCATCCATCCGTCTGTCTGTCCGTCCATTCAACATTCTATCGATCTATTTATCTGTCTGTCCATCTTTCCATCCATCCATTGTTCTATCTATTTATCTGTCTGTCTATCTATCTTTCTGTCCATCCATCCATCCATCCATCCATCCATGTATTGTTTTATCCTTCTGTCCATCCGTCCATCCCTCTATCTATATATCAGTCCATCCATCCATCAGTTTATCTGTCTGTCCGTCCATCCATCTTTCCATTCATGTATTGTTCCATCCATTGTTCTATCTATTTATCTTGTCTGTCTATATGCCTGTCCATCCATCCATCCATCTGTCTGTCTGTCTTTCCATCTTTGTATCGTTCCGTCCGTCCTTCCATCTGTCTATCTATCAGTCCGTCTGTTCTTCTGTCCACCTGCCAGTCCATCTGTCTATCCCTCTGTCCATCTGTCTATCCCTCTGTCCATCCATCCATCTATCTGTCTATCCGTCTATCCATCTGTCTATCCCTCTGTCCATCTGTCTATCCCTCTGTCCATCCATCCATCCATCCATCCATCCATCCATCTGTCTATCCTTCTGTCCATCTGTCTATCCCTCTGTCCATCCATCCATCCATCCATCCTTCCTTCTATCTATCCATCCATCCATCCATCCATCCATCTATCTGTCTATCCGTCTATCCATCTGTCTATCCCTCTGTCCATCTGTCTATCCCTCTGTCCATCCATCCATCCATCCATCCTTCCTTCTATCTATCCATCCATCCATCCATCCATCCATCTATCTGTCTATCCGTCTATCCATCTGTCTATCCCTCTGTCCATCTGTCTATCCCTCTGTCCATCCGTCTATCCCTCTGTCCATCTGTCTATCCCTCTGTCCATCCGTCTATCCCTCTGTCCATCCATCCATCCATCCATCCTTCCTTCTATCTATCCATCCATCCATCCATCCATCCATCTATCTGTCTATCCATCTGTCTATCCCTCTGTCCATCTGTCTATCCCTCTGTCCATCCATCCATCCATCCATCCATCCATCTGTCTATCCTTCTGTCCATCTGTCTATCCCTCTGTCCATCCATCCATCCATCCATCCATCCTTCCTTCTATCCATCCATCCATCCATCCATCTGTCTATCCCTCTGTCCATCTGTCTATCCCTCTGTCCATCTGTCTATCCCTCTGTCCATCCATCCATCCTTCCTTCTATCTATCCATCCATCCATCCATCCATCCATCCATCTATCTGTCTATCCATCTGTCTATCCCTCTGTCCATCTGTCTATCCCTCTGTCCATCCATCCATCCATCCGTCTATCCTTCTGTCCATCCATCCATCCATCCTTCCTTCTATCCATCCATCCATCCATCCATCCATCCATCTGTCTATCCTTCTGTCCATCTGTCTATCCCTCTGTCCATCCATCCATCCATCCATCCTTCCTTCTATCTATCCATCCATCCATCCATCCATCTATCTGTCTATCCGTCTATCCATCTGTCTATCCCTCTGTCCATCTGTCTATCCCTCTGTCCATCCATCCATCCATCCATCTATCTGTCTATCCATCTGTCTATCCCTCTGTCCATCTGTCTATCCCTCTGTCCATCCATCCATCCATCCATCCATCCATCCATCCATCCTTCCTTCTATCCATCCATCTGTCTATCCCTCTGCCCATCTGTCTATCCCTCTGTCCATCCATCCATCCATCCATCCATCCATCTATCTATCCGTCTATTCATCCATCCATCTATCCATCCATCATGTTTTTGTCAGGTATTCCGCAGGTATTTCTCTGCATGAGCAGCTGAAGCGTTTACAGGATATTCCTGCAGATCTGTCCTCATACGTGCAGCACTGGATCTAGTTTGAGATCAGGCCTCTCCCGCTGCGTTCAGTGACAGACAGAGACCCGCTGCGCTTCTTCACAAACCTCCTCGAGCCGAGCAGCCTCTTCAACCCCATGGAAACATTTCCAGAGAGTGCCCAGATTTACTGCTCGGCCCGGCTTTACAACCAGCTTTTGTTTACCATAGAATCCTGGGCCGCTGTTCAGGAATGCATTACAGCCGAGCGGGACGATCCCGACTCTCCAAACCGCTCCTGAAATGTCTTTCAGCACGTCCGAGCTTCAGCTGACAGACAACTGATCATCTGAAATCCCTGGAGTATGATGGACTTTCTACTGTAAATATGTTTTATAATTATTTTAGATTAGATAGATTGATGCATATATATAATTTTTTAACATGCATAAAAAATGTTTTAGATCTTAGCAAAACTAGTAATTTAAAACTAGTTTCTTTTTAATATTTTGAATATATATTTATATTATTACATCTATATAATGCACAGAATGTAAAAAAGTAATATAAAAACAACTTGTATAAAATAAGAAGCCACTGTTCAAAAGGAAGTTTGTTAAATTATTTTCATTTTTAAACCTCACGCATTGACAACATATTCACACAAAAGCATGATAGAAACGAGATTTATTTTGTAAAAAGTTATAAAATGAATATTGTACAAAAATAAAGTCTGTAGAGAGCTTTGGTTCAGTAACACAAAACAAGACATAACGTCTCACAGGACCGACGAACACTGCAGGACGGAAAATGAGTTTCAGCAGACATTTGAACTCTTATCTTGAATGTTTTCTTTCGAGGAATCCATGAACGTAAGTTACACGCTCCGGACATGTGCACTTAGCAAACCGTCATACATCAGGACAGAGGATCGCAGCAAACGTGTGTTTTCGGTTGCGTCTACGACGCAGAAGCACGTTTATCATGATTAAGGTGGAACAGCTGATGAAATATATCCTGATAAAAGAGGCACCTCGTGCTTTACAGAGGCTTGGCCTAGATACTTCAGAAATGGGTGGATTTGTTCAGTAAACGCAGGGGATTACGCCATCGTTCTGGCTCCGCGTCGTCGTCGTAACGCACAGAAACGTCACAGGTCTTGTGTGGCCTGTGTTTACAGTCGTGGGCCCAGATTGCTCTACAGTTCTCAGGGATTGATCCTGTTGAGAAGTTTATTTCAAGTCGGTTAGAGCAGACAAAGCTGATTTGACATAATTGGTCTTAGACGACGGGGGGTCTGTAGCGCTTTTACATCGGGACTACAGATTAAAATCTGTCCTGACCTTTGCGAACGCACCGAGCGGTCAGCGGGTTTAAAGAGGTCGCATGTAACATTATTTACTCTGATCAAACAGTCCATTTGTGGCGCGGGGCTCGGCTCGGCGCAGGCAGTCTCTGGCACTGATTTCATTACAGCGAGATGTAAACACGCCGGGCCAGATCGTATTTTAAAGAGATAATTGGAGACGAGCCATCTGAGGTCCAGCAGCAACCCTAATGTGACCATCAGGACTGTTTTAATGATGGAAGAAAATAAAGATCACTTCTGCAAAACAACATCAGCTTTTTATTTTCTACAAGAATAGTTGGTCCTCTAAAGTAATTCTGCCTGCTTATTATCTGCTCTTTTGTTGTAGGAAACAACGGCAGGCCAAAGATGCGTCTTTTCCATCACCGAACGAGGGAGTGCGTGGGGCCGAACGTCACGGATGGGGACGTAATTATCTGCTTTTCTTTAAAGGAATCATTCGAGCCAAGATTTGCTCGACCTCATGCTGTTCCAAACCCGTCTGACCTTCTTCCATGAAGCGCAGAAGAATTCTCAATGACAAAATGTTCCTTTAAAGTATATCATATATCATGACTGGTGCATTACATTCCAAGTCACATGATGCTTTGTGTGAGGAACAAACATGTTTGTGCATTTTTTCCATTCTTTTTACATCACAGTTAGTCATGTGAATGGTTTTTGCCATGGCATAATGTGTTTGAGAGAGATTTGTAGTGAATAACGTCTTAAATTTGGTTCTGATCCTCATGCAAATCAATCATGTGACTTTGAATGTGGTGCACAAGTTATATTTACTATTATCATTGTGCCAAATGAAACCGTATGAATCACCATCGACCTTCACTGTATGTGAACCAGAATCTCCTAACATCTGCGCTCAAATGTACTATTGTTTAGTGAATTTTCTCAGGGGGAAATCCAGTCATAATACATCATTTCTATAGTAACCCATGTGATCTGTAATTTTGTGTGCGGGCGAAAGATTTTCTCACGCAGATTTCTGTAGCTGCACTACATTAAATAATATATAAATATAAATTAAAATAGTATTTTTACTAGCTATACTCAGGTGTAAAACATTTCATACATTATATATATAAAGTGTATATGTATACATATATATATATATTTTTTAGTTTTTTCTAGTATATATATATACTACAAAAATATTAGAAATATATATGCTGTAAAATCGATTAATTGTGATTAATCGCATCTAACAAAAGTTTGTAAATATATGTGTTTATATATATATATATATATATATATATATAAACAAACTCATGTTAGATGTGACTAATCGGTTTGGCAGCGTAATATTTTTGTTAGTATATATATAGTGTGAAGTGTGTGTGTGTGTGTGTGTATATATATATATATATATATATATATATATACACACACACATACATACATATATATATATATATATATATATATATATATATATATATATATATATATACACACAAACACACGTCTAGTATTTTTCCTAGTATATATATACTAACAAAAATATTACGCTGCCAAACCGATTAGTCGCATCTAACATGAGTTTGTTTATATATATATATATATATATATATAAACACATATATTTACAAACTTTTGTTAGATGCGATTAATCGATTTTACAGCACATATATATTTCTATGTATTCTATTTTTGCGTATAAATATTATATATATACACACACACAAACTTATGTTAAATGCAGTTAATCACGATTTATCAATTTGGCAGCAATTATATAAAATCTTTGTAGTATATATACTAGGAAAAAAACATTTCTAATTTTTGTAGTGTGTATGTGTATATATTATATATATATATATACACACACACACACTGTATATATTATATATAGCATATATTATACATTATATATAATATTTATAGATTATTTATTTATATTATATTATAATTATGTATATGTGTTGTGTGTGTGTGTATGTATATGTGTATATATAATATAAAATACCATTTTATATTTCGATTCTGTTTTGTGTTGCACAGATGAAAGAAGTTCAAGCAGGTTTGGAACGACATGAGGTTGATTAAATGTCAAACTGTAAACGATTCCTTTAAACACACATGCTCAAATTTGGCACCATCCAAGATAGAGAACAAAAAAAACCCTCCTTAAATAAATAAGAGAAACAAACACTCTAATACAATGGATCGCAATAAATAACAATAACTTAATTAAATCTCAATAAATACATTTTCATATATACTATATATATATATATAGATAGCTTTCTGGATATTAAATGTTTGGAGTCTGTTGTTGTGGCGTCTCTCACTGACAGTGTAAACGTGATAATCCACTGAAGACGCGCTCCTTATTCCACCAAACAATGTTTGTTGCTGTATGAACGCTCAATAGCTCAAGCTGTTAATCTTGTGGTTTGGTAACAGAGTGAATACTGAATATCTCTCTGTGAGAGTCCCAGTCTGAAGCGCCCGTCCCGTCGAGAGCTCCTCGGTCAAACGCACGCGCACTTTTTAGCGGAATGCTTCTTTAGCGTGTGGTATTCCAAGCTGTCGTCCAAGAACGAGATGTCGTCGTCGAAAGCGATCGGCCGACAGCAAGTCCGAGACGGCGTTTCCTTGTCCAGCTTCTTGTTGTGGGTGAGGTTGTTCAGGATCTTGTCGTAGTTGGTCTCGGCGTCGTAACACGGGCCGCTGCAGTAGCGGAAAATCAGCTCCTCTTTGGTCCTGTAACCCAAGCCCAGGTCTGTCACGTTGAGGTGGATCTCTTTAAGGAGGCAGCCACGCCCTTGACCTTTGACCCTGTCATCTCGGCTTTCCTTTCGGCCGCCGCCTCGCCCGCGACCCCTCTTCCTGTCTCCGCGCCCCCGTCCCGCCCTCTCGTTGTTTGTTGCTCCTTTCTGTCGCCCTCTGTCCCGCTTTGGTTGAGAGTCGAGGTCCATGTCGGGCGACCTGCGCAGGCGGCCGATAGTCGCTTCGATGAAGTCCATTACGTTCTCGAACTGCTCCGGGTAAAGGCCGTGTACGGCATCTTCAAAAGAGAGAAGAAAATATCATTCAGTTAATGCTGCATATTTATGCATAATTTGTGATGTTCCTCATTTGTTTTTGGATAAAGCATCTGCCTAATGTAAATGTAATTTAAAATAATAAAAGTTATTTGAAAATCTAAAATGAATCATTGTGTTGTTATTGTTAACTATACAAAATAAAATATTAAAAAAAACCTTTTAATATAATATTTCAGGTATAATTTTTGTTTACTTTAAGTACTGCAATTTATAAAACTAAAATTGCAATAAAAAATAAATAGACATTTAAAAAACAAATAATTATAAAACCAATGAGAACACAATTATTAAAACTTAAACTAAAATTAAAATGAAAAATATAAAAACTCATTAAAAATATTAATAAATACCACTGAACACTGATATGGATTTTAGTATTAATTTGCTTATAGTTTTTTAAAACTATAATTAAAATAAAAAATAAAAACAAATTTAAAAATAATATTAAATACCATATTAATGATGCTAAAAAACAATGAGAGAACACAACAAAATTACTAAAACTTAAACTAAAATTAAATTTATAAACATTTAAAATCTTAATAAATACCATATTAATGATACAAAAATAACACTGGTATATTTTTTAGTATAGAATTTGGTTATAGTGACCTAGAAAAAGTTATCTTTTAGATAAAAAAAAAAACATTTTCTGTTTATTTCAGGTTGAAATTAGATTCTGATCTACAAAATTATGAAACTAAATAGACTTATTTTAAAAGAAACACAACAAAATTACTAATACTCAAACTTACTCAACAAAACTTACACTACCGGTCAAAAGTTTGGACACTGTAAGATTTTTAATGTTTTTAAAAGAAGTTTCATCTGCTCACCAAGACTGCATTTATTTAATTAAAAATACAGTAAAAACAGTAATATTGTGAAATATTATTACAATTTAAAATAACTGTTTTCTGTTTGAATATATTTTATAAAGTAATTTATTCCTGTGATCAAAGCTGAATTTTCAGCATCATTACTCCAGTCTTCAGTGTCACATGATCCTTCAGAAATCATTCTAATATGATGATCTGCTGCTCAAGAAACATTTATTGTGTACAATATTTTTTTTTTCAGGATTCTTTGATGAATAGAAAGTTCAAAAGAACAGCATTTATTTGAAATATAATCTTTTGTAACATTATACACTACCGTTCAAAAGTTTGGGGTCAGTAAAAATTTTTATTTTTATTTTTTTGAAAAGAAATTACAGAAATGAATACTTTTATTCAGCAAGGATACATTAAATCGATCAAAAGTGACAGTAAAGACATTTATAATTACAAAAGATTCTATTTCAGATAAATGCTGTTCTTTTGAACTTTCTATTCATCAAAGAATCCTGAAAAAAAATATTTTGTACAATTGTACACAATAAATGTTTCTTGAGCAGCAGATCATCATATCAGAATGATTTCTGAAGGATCATGTGACACTGAAGACTGGAGTAATGATGCTGAAAATTCAGCTTTGATCACAGGAATAAATTACTTTATAAAATATATTCAAACAGAAAACAGTTATTTTAAATTGTAATAATATTTCACAATATTACTGTTTTTACTGTATTTTTAATTAAATAAACGCAGCCTTGGTGAGCAGACCAAACTTCTTTTAAAAACATTAAAAATCTTACCGTGTCCAAACTTTTGACCGGTAGTGTACATCTTGATATTTTTGTATGAAATCTGCTTATAGTGACCAAGACAAAGTGCAGAAATATTTCTGTTTTACATTATTTAAACATTTTCTGTTTATAAAAGAGACTGTGGTCTGCAGATCCTCAGCGTTCTCCCAGACGTTTGGACTTCACTGTATATACGACGCTTGTTTATTTGTCACTATCGGCCATCCTAAATAACGGCGGATGACTCACGGGATCTCGCCTGAACTCACGGGTGTTTTCATCTCAGGACTGCGATGGAAAATCTTATAGATGATGACATTGAGCTACAGCAGAATACATCTGCTCAACCGCAAACTCGAAACATGCTCGCCGCACTCGTCTTAAACAAAAGCAAGCGCTCGTTTGATCTGCATGTAATACACCATGATTTCATTACAGTCGAAACTCAAAGTCACTCGCTCTCGGTTCAACCCAATAGACCAACAGAAAAGATCCGCCACAACAATGCTGTATACAATCTTGCTCTTAAAAGTGCACTCACTCATTAAAAAATTATTTAACTTCATGATGTCCACTCAATGAGAAGAAGATAATAAAAGCCATTTTATTCTACATGGAGTGGGTCACCTCATGATGGACGCCATGTTGGGATCACATGACCAACTTCTCATTTTAGCACCATACTAACGTCTACAACGTCACCAAGGCTTGGCCTGACGGGGGCGCTACAGCGGTGAAAATTATGAAATGGCTCATAACTCCTAAACGGTTGGACCTAGGCCTCAAGTATCTTGTATCGTTGGAATCGACGGACAAAATGCATTTCGCTCGTTGCGAATTTTTCTGTATTTAGGATCATTTGAAAAAACCTACATTTGCGAATATCGGAATCAAACCAGTGCAGCAAGATTTTCTGGAGTCTGATTGTCAATAATTATCAAAAAAAAAAAAAGTTGAAATTTCGATTCACGATTCCTAAGGGCCGCCAAAACGTTTGAAGGGGGCGGAGCCACTTTTACTAAACTCGTGAACGGAATTAGATATTTTCATCAAATTTGGTACACATATGTATGAGCTCATTCTGTGGACGTGCGAAAAAGGAAGTGGCGACTGGCCACTTGGTGGCGCTATAACAGGAAAAAAACATGAAAATGGCTATAACTACTTCACCGTTAGTCTGATCGACTTGAAAATTGTCATGAGGTGTCTTCGTCCAAGGTGCCATGACTGTCTATGAGGACATTGACGTATCTCAAAAAACATGTCCGCCATCAGCCAATGAATTTTGAGCAGCTATCAGACAAGGTTAACGGAAGGCGATCAGAATGAAACTTGTTGGGCCTGTTTGACTCACGGCCCTAGAGACCTGTGAGAAAGTTGAACGTTTTTCATGTGCGTAAAGGATTGTGTATCACATGATTTTACACACACATCCACGACATTTGTACCACATGGTAGAACTCCTCATTCTGAGCAACTTTGCCTCTAGGACCGCCGCTGTTTGTTAAATAATGGATTAGCGAACTAGTATTAGGTTTTTGGCTCAACCTCGATAACTGTTAAAAAGCTTTAAATATCATATATTTCCTATGGTAAATAGCCTGTTTTGGCTATAAATGGACTTTTCCATCTATGATCAAGATGGTTACAGGCTTGCTAATTAAAACATACCTTTTTAACGCATGTGCTTAAAGGCCTTAAAGAGCTTGAACCCTGATAATTGCTGCTCGCAGCTATATTTAAAATTCCAATTACAGTAACTTCAATCGTTTGCCATTAGGTCGTTCAAGCCAGTGCAACATGAGCAAAAATGTACCAAAACCATTTATAAGCAATGTTTTTACCAATCAGGTGGAGACCTAGATACTGTGGGAACATGCAAAGATGCAAATTATACGTCATCAATCGTGGTTCACTCTTGCTATCTGCCAAAACACTTTCAACAGAGATTTTCATGCCTGCTATTCCATGCAAATATCACTTACAGCACATCTAACATGCATGAACACCTGCAGATAAAAATGCACCATATGACAGGTAAACTGAAGTATTCAGATGCGATGGGAATTTTGTTTAGCTGAGTTGCAGGCCTGATGCATGGTGCCAGATTCGAGTAACCTTTACACTGGTGTAGTTTGTGTAACAGTTATATGATCTACAGCCATACCAAACACTGGCGGTGTTTCAAAACTGTGCTGCCTACCAAGACACGATGAACGAACAATGCATAAACATTTCAACTTATGGACAGCTGAGACTCAGCCAGTGTGCTTAATTTAAAGAGGTCCTTGATTATGATTTCACTTTTTTAACTTTAGTTAGTGTGTAATGTTGCTGTTTGAGCATAAACAACATCTGCAAAGTTACGACGCTCAAAGTTCAATGCAAAGGGAGATATTTTCTTATAAAGAATTCTCTGTTTAAGGACTACAACAAACGGCTGGTAGGAACTACCACCTGTGTTGGTAACATCACTAACCCTAAAATTTACATAAACCCCGCCCCCGAGAACACGCAACAAAGGGGGTGTGGCCATGTTGGGCTGCTTTAGAGAAGAGGAAGAGTTGTTGTAGTAGAGTGTTGTTGATGCCGTCATTTTACACCGGACTGCTTCACAAACGAGGGTCAATTCAACACAAAAGATTAACATGACGGCACATGCTAGTGGATGAGTTGAATCAACTCCACAGCAACTACATAAATTTATCCACTAACCATTCAGAAACGTCTAAAAGTTGTAACTTCTTCCTGAGTCTCTCCATCAGTGTCGACTCCGGTTTGAACAATGTAAGGCTGAACACCGTTACTGACAATCCTCATTTTGGCTGCGTGAGATTCTCCAGCTTTGTTGTTGTTGAGCTGTTAAAGCTCCGCCCTCTTCTGGAAAGGGGGCCGGGAGCAGCAGCTCATTTGCATTTAAAGGGACACACACAAAACGCTGTGTTTTTGCTCACACCCAAATAGGGGCAAATTTGACAAGCTATAATAAATGATCTGTGGGGTATTTTGAGCTGAAACTTCACAGACACATTCTGGAGACACCAGAGACTTATATTACATCTTGTGAAAGGGGCATTATAGGTCCTCTTTAAATGTACATTCTGTTCAATATGTCACACACTCTTAAAAATAAAGGCTCCAAAAAGGGTTGTTTTGCAGCTATTTTTGGTTCCCCAAAGAACATTTCAGTGATCAGTTCTTAAAAGAACCTTTTATTTTCTTAATGTAAAAAACATTTTAATAACCTAAAGAACCTTTGGGTAATACTTTACTTGAAGCCTTTTTGTATAATGAATTATATGCGCACGTTATAATGCATTATATCTTTTCAAAACTGTAACCAAAGTTAAAATGCATTATAATATTTGCAGATGCATCTAAAACTGGTTGTTTGCCATGTGTTTTAATGCATTATACTTTCTAAATGAATAGATAAGTAGAGAATAGATAAGAATAGATAAACCTATAGACTAAACACGTAAATGAACGGCAATAACGCATTAAAAGTCTTCTGTTTTCAGTTAAAAAGGTGTCACCTAAGTTAATAATTAACAGCTTTTTACAACGGAAGTAATTCAATCAAAAACCTACTTTAGCTGGATAATAACTTTTTCTTAGAACTGCTGTAAAGCCAAAACAATCTCTGTCCATCAATTTTCCTATTATCACTGTGAAGCTGCTTTGACTGTATTGAGAAAATATAAATGAAGAAGATAAGTATTATAATGTATTATAACTGTGGTTACAAATATTCATGAGATCATGCAATGCATTATAAGGTGCATTACAAGGCATAATTAATGCATTAAAAATAAATCCAAGTGTTTCTAAATCATTTTCCACTGTGAAAAACCTTTTGTGCATGTTAAAGTTTCTTTATGTAACCACAGATGTCATTAAAGAACCATTTTATGCATCAAATTTTCACTTATTTTCTATATTTTGCATGCATTTCCAGCTAAACGACTGGCGTCGTGCACTAAACGGACTCAAAACCTTGTTTTCGTTGGCTTCAGATCGCATGCACTGCATGTCCTTCAGCAGCGCAAAATCACTCAAACTTCTTCACCGTTTTCAGTGGCTTCCAAACTGCCATTCACAAGAACACTTCTTGGAGCAATTCTGCGGACTAGACACTGATGCATGTAGGGATTGAATCCCCAAGACAAAAGCCACTGAGTGATTCAACATATGTTTGTTTTCTGCAGCTCCCATCGTCTGTTGTTCACTGTAGTTTCAGCACGCCGCGCATTATGCGAGGACGAGTTTTCAAAATAAATTCATGCATATTTTGCAAGCCAATAGACCGGATTGGTCAGCTGAATGCAAACCGGTCCACATGCTGCGTTAATTGCGTAATTTAGAAAGTTCCCACGATGCAAGTTGAAGCGTGCGGCATACGCGTCATATCAAGACTACTGTGTGTAAAAGACGAGGCTGCTATTAAACATCTGGAGCAGCTGCTGAAATGTGCATCTGCACAATGAATGCCTTTCCCGTCACGTCAGTATCTGTCAGTGTTCACGGCAGCACCTTACGTCTGAGAAAAGGTTGGAAAACTCTGCGTTAAATGTAAACAATCCATGCCTTTGGTCAACTCCATGTCGAGATTATAAAACAATGTGACTTTAAAGCTCATCCTCTGCGTTACAAGGCCAAGATTTGCCATGCAGGGTTTGTTACGTACAGTAAAACATGTGGTGCTTACGAAGGGAATGTTTCAGCTGAGGCACATTTAACATACTCTTGACCAGTGTATTGTCACAGTTGTGCATCTGTGTCTGGGTTGCTCAACATGCAGCTATGTAAGTAATTGAAAACAGCTCGCAGAAATTCTCCATTGCAATTGAGGTACAACAAATTAACACCATATAGTTGTTCGGACATGACTGTTCATTAGGTCAACAAGGTAATGCATGCATTCTGACTTACATTGTTCCTCCATGGAGGCGTGTTTTTGGTTGGTGGTTTCAGGTTGGGAGTCAATGATGGGGTCCAGAGCGGGGCTCTCACTGCGGACGGCAGCTCTTTTGGATGGCTGCAGCTTGTGGAAGAGGGGACGTGCGGAAACGGAGCTCAGGAGCAACAAACACGTGGCTAGAATGTCCCATAACTTCATTTTAGACTCAGTTCCTTTGAGGGAAGCTGCAACGGTGCAAAGGTAAACATGAGTATGTGCAGAAGAACATGGCAAAATGTTAAAAGAAGGAACATTTGAGAGACTTTTGCATGTGTTAATTTGATGGATATGGTGTTTGCTTTGGTACTTAGAGCTACTGAAAGTCGCCCCAGAGGGAAACGGTTCAGAAATTCAGAAACTGTGAAAAGTGCAGAATTAAATATTCTGATGAGGGCCTCCATGAAATGTGTTCTGTAGGCTGAAGCCCAGTTAATGCTGAACAGATTTCTGTCAATAATACAGAGCAGAAAAATGCGTGTTTTCTGCCAGAGTTTTCCCCCATTCCGGATCCCGAAACTCCTGTTGATGCAAAGGCACATAAAATCTACCAGTTTCATGAATGTAATGATGTTTACAATTACTTTTATGGCAGTAAATGACGCTTTACTCCGAATAGCTCCAATTGTTGATCATTAAAACCTGCTGTTTCTATTTAATCATTATATTATCTCAAGCTTTTTTACATTTTATAAGTCATATAGTCAAAAGATCAGGTGGTTTAGATATTTAGTCATTCTGTTTTATATGCAATCACAGCCACTTAAATCCCAGAAAATGTTTCGTTTCAAGTATTTCAGCTACTAAAATGAGTCTTTTAAAATGCATTGTTTATTTTTAGTGTTGTGAAGTAAACACAAACAAAAATAAAAAATAAAAAATAGAGGTTTTAAAGACTATTAACGTTAGGAGAACCTTTTTAGGTTTTACAGGTGGTGCTTCATAGAACCCAGAATATATGAGGAACCTATAATGAAACATAAATAACTTTTTTTAATTTCCAAAGAACAATACAACTCCACTCAAGAAATCTATCGAATGACCTTTACATGTAAGAGTGTATGGAAATCAATAAGGAAACCCTATATGTGTCCATATGCAGAGAAAACGATATAAACTCACCTTAAATGGGGTCCATACAGACCAGAGCTTCAGAAAAGCCAAATTCTCAGCAAACCGGGAAACATTGAAAGATCCAAAAGATAAAATCCGTGCGTTATCCTCAAAATATCACGATTCCAGGTCCATTCACAACATGTTATCCACTAGATCCAAACGAAGCGCGCGCTGAAGTGTCCAGAGCTTCTGACGCGCAGCTCAGCTCAGCTCAGCTCACTGTGCGCAACGCGACGCGCGAGACTGTGATGCTGCCGCGCGCCGCGTCTGTAAGAGAGAAAACCAGCAGCAGCAGCAGCGGGTCAGATGAAGACATCGGGATGTGGATCCGAACTAACTGTAATAGTTTCCCGTGTCTGTTAGAACGCACCGCATTCTCCCTCCGAAACGCACCGCACAGGTGATGAAATCCAGGTAAATGCTTGTTTAATATCCGCACAGATCAGGTGAAAGTGAAGAAGCGCGCTGTTGTCCGACGGTGTGTGTGTGTGTGTGATATCTGTCAGCACACAGCAGTCATGACCCACACGCGCGTCTGGGTAACGCGTTTGACGCTCACTCTGGGTTCTGAGCGCGTTTAAATACGCTCACGGGTTCGAACGCGCTGACGTCACACTCTGGCCCCGCCCTCACATTTCTCATGCTCGCAGAATTCAACATCCACGCTAATAAAAATGTTTGTCAGCACCAACACAAATAATATGAATTAATTAAGAGTTTGTGTTGAAAATAAGCAACTGAGAGAATTGCTCAAAGCAAAATCTTCATTACTCTGAAATCTCTGAGCTGTCACTGAACTAAATATCTAAATCATATGAATATGTTACTTATAAAATATCCCAAAGCTTGAAATAATCGAACACAACAGGAGCTATTTAGAGTAAATCATCTCTAAATCCATCTTTTGGATCTTTCACTGTTACAATACCATGGTATTCTTTGAATTATCTTGCAATGTCTTTTATAATAAATACCATGGTATTAATCTGGTACCGCCACAGTGTTTTCTAAGGGAGATTTGTGGTGTTTGTGTCGTTCCACAGCTGCATCATATCTTTATTAAAACCATCTTTACCAAATCTAAGGATCAGTGACAGCAGTTTGTTTAGACTGTAAAAACCCGTCTGCCTCTGAATTCAGGCGAAAAAAATCTAAGCTTATCCTAAATATTTCTCTTATTTTTAATTCTCATCCTAAACACATTTGTGTAAATGTAATCTTTGTTTTTTCTTCAAATGCAGAAGTACAACAAAGCGATTTAACCCAAAACTGAATTTCTTGCTCAGGATCTTAAGAACGTTGCTTGAACATTAGTTTTGCAGACAAATACCTACATATTACAAAATGCAAATGATTAATGCAGAGATGCATTTAGACCAAGATACTGATAAATTGCTAAAAAAGAAACGCAAATAAATAAATCAGTGGCAGCAGATGTGTGTCTGTATGCTTTGTGAATAATAGTTGAAATGAGGAGGAGGAGGGTTTCCCCAGCTGAGGCTTCGTCCCTCCCGAGATTCCTTCTCATCTACTCATCATCTCATCTGAGGGAGTTTTTCTTGCTACTGTCATCTTTGGCTTCCCTGAGGGAGTTTGTGAGGCTCTATTCATTTTTAAAGCTTGTTGGAACAATTGGCATTGTGAAGAGCGCTATACAAACAAATTGAATTGAAAAAACTTGAATTGAATTAAAGCTGCGTGGCATTAAAGCGAAGCTCTCTAAACATCCTGCCATGACTCTGAAAGCACATCCATGCACATGAATTACTGGAGTGAAACATGAAGACATGGAGGTTTGAGAATGGTTATTACAATTTTGTTAAACCATTTTTAAAAATTAGTATCCATGCAGTTCTTATGTATGGAAGCTTGTTTCCGCCACTAAATAAAAAAATAAAAAGGTAATTGCGACTTTTATCTGATATAAAGTCAGAATTGCGAGATATAAAGTCAGAATTGCGAGTTATAAAGTCAGAATTGCGAGATATAAAGTCAGAATTGCGAGTTATAAAGTCAGAATTGCGAGATATAAAGTCAGAATTGCAAGTTATAAAGTCAGAATTGCGTGATATAAAGTCAGAATTGCATGATATTAAGTCAGAATTGCAAGTTATAAAGTCAGAATTGAGTGATATAAAGTCAGAATTGCGTGATATAAAGTCAGAATTGCGTGATATAAAGTCAGAATTGCGAGATATAAAGTCAGAATTGCATGATATTAAGTCAGAATTGCAAGTTATAAAGTCAGAATTGCGTGATATAAAGTCAGAATTGCGAGATATAAAGTCAGAATTGCGAGTTATAAAGTCAGAATTGAGTGATATAAAGTCAGAATTGTGATATAAAATCAGAATTGCGAGATATAAAGTCAGAATTGCGAGTTATAAAGTCAGAATTACGTGATATAAAGTCAGAATTGCGAGTTATAAAGTCAGAATTGCGAGTTATAAAGTCAGAATTGCGAGATATAAAGTCAGAATTGCGAGTTATAAAGTCAGAATTGAGTGATATAAAGTCAGAATTGAGTGATATAAAGTCAGAATTGCGAGTTATAAAGTCAGAATTGAGTGATATAAAGTCAGAATTGAGTGATATAAAGTCAGAATTGCGAGTTATAAAGTCAGAATTGCGAGTTATAAAGTCAGAATTGAGTGATATAAAGTCAGAATTGTGAGATATAAAGTCAGAATTGTGTGATATAAAGTCAGAATTGCGAGATATAAAGTCACAATTGAGTGATATAAAGTCAGAATTGCGAGATATAAAGTCAGAATTGCGAGTTATAAAGTCAGAATTACGTGATATAAAGTCAGAATTGCGAGTTATAAAGTCAGAATTGAGTGATATAAAGTCAGAATTGAGTGATATAAAGTCAGAATTGAGTGATATAAAGTCAGAATTGCGAGATATAAAGTCAGAATTGCGAGTTATAAAGTCAGAATTGCGAGTTATAAAGTCAGAATTGCGAGTTATAAAGTCAGAATTGAGTGATATAAAGTCAGAATTGAGTGATATAAAGTCAGAATTGCGAGATATAAAGTCAGAATTGCGAGAGATAAAGTCAGAATTGCGAGATATAAAGTCAGAATTGCGAGATATAAAGTCAGAATTGCGAGTTATAAAGTCAGAATTGCGAGATATAAAGTCAGAATTGCGAGTTATAAAGTCAGAATTGCGAGTTATAAAGTCAGAATTGCGAGATATAAACTCGAAATTCTCAGAAAAACCGTCAATCTTTTTTTCCCCTCACAACTGGACATTATAACTCTATAATTCTGACAAGAAAAAAAAAGTCAGAAGTGAGAGATAAAAAGTCACAATTACCTTATTTTTTATTTCATGGCAGAAACAAGCTTCCATACTTATGACCTTATATTCACTGCACAAATATTCAATGTATTCTTTTTTTGAAAATTCTAAAAAATTTAGACACTGCAGGATTGCGCTGCAAAAATCATGTTCTTCCTCAGTATATTTGTCTTGTTTTCCAGCACAAATATCTAAACATTCTTAAATGAAATAGATACATTTACTGGAGAAAGAAAATATGAAAAATAAAACAAAATTAAGTGAGATTTTGCTTAAAACAAGAAAAAATATCTGCCAAAGAACTTTTTTTTTTTTTTTTTTTTTTGCAGTGTATGTATTAAACTGAATTGCAAAAACAGCTAAAATAGGATTAAACATGATAGAATAAAATATATTTTCTTGTCTTGTGCATTCAGAGTGCTGGTGGAGTGTATTGTGAAGGTAAAAGCGCTGGTTGTCATTATGATTTCCTAAAGAAATCTGTGATATAATACATGAAGGGCCAAACCCTTAAATTCAACACTCAAATCCTGAAAGGCAGGACAAGGCATGTTTCCTTTGAATAGGTATTAAGGTGAATATTCAGAACTTGGACAGGTCTATAAAAAGCATGTTCGCTTTTAACCTTCTGTTGAGAGTGTTTTCATAATGCAGGCATGTTTTTATGCTCTTCTCATCAGTGGGTTTGTCATGATGCTCTTTCTGAACATTCTGCATTTAATTCTAATGAATAACATTTTTTTCCAAAGTTTCCCAGTAGCTCATAGTCATAAACATTTGCACTACAGCAAACAGATAAGGCATTCAGAACAAACTTAAACTGTACAAACAGACATCATTATTTGTTAAAGGAAATGTGCATTAATGTTTGCAGGACAGCAAACAGATGCTGTGGAAGTCGGTTGCTCAAGTATCCGGTGTTCTTCAGCTGTGACATTGTGATCCCGTCGTTCCGTAGTGAAGTCTGATCTCCTGCTCCTGCATTTAGATATGTGAGTGCGGTTATATTTAAGTAATTTTGTCATAATTGGCCGTAAGCCCAGTGCATCTGCTTTACGTTCTTCATTGATCTATTTTCTCACTCCGGATTCTGTCTTTCACAGCACAGCTTTGACACTCACATTTTTTCTCATATTGACTGAGAGTTTGACACTTGGAGGTGCAAACGGCTAGCTTAGGTAAAGTCAGTATGAAGTAGTTTTATGAAATATTGCAGTATTTATCATAAATTATTATTGTTTTAAATTCATGTCTCGTAATCTTGAATCAGAATGACTTCCCCTCCCTCTTGCCCTACATTTGTTCTTGTTCCAGAAGCCATTTCACTCAGATATACGTCACAATAGGGAAGGAAAGTCTAGATCAAATTCCATTTCATGATGACTTTAAGACATCATCAGGATGAAAAAGAGAGTTGCACATGTGCATTTATATTGGCACCGTTAACTCTTTCCCCGTTATTAATGGAATTTTCCGGCTATCCATGTTTTCACTGTTATACGGTAGGGGGCGCTATTACATATCTTCTGAAAGAGTACAGAATCTCCAGATCAAAACACAGAAGAAGAAGAAGCAGAAACAAGCAATTGAAGCATTGCTGACACACATGTAAAATAACACGATCATCAAACATTAAACAGCATATAAATCAAAACTGCCTAACGTAACTCAATGAAACGTTGAACCCATGAAGAGGAAACGAATGTGAAGATTTGAGGGTGTTGATGTGTTTACTCCATCTGTGTTTTGATCATCGCTCTGAATCCCATCTGGACAAAGTCTTTGAGAAAAATATGATTTTTGAAGCTAGAATTAAATGTTTTTGTTGTTTAAAAGCAGATGCTCTGTTCTTTCTTTTGATATATTATATGTTCAGATATTCATACAACAAAATATACAAATTTTGTGGAAATTATAAAAAATGCTGGCACTGGATGGCAACTTAAAAAAACACTGGCAGGGAAAAAGTTAATCCAAATTCAGTTTTTAAATTTTTCAGAAAATGAGTCTTAAATATCTTATTTAGATTGTATTTTAAATTTTAATAACTTTCTTATAGTTTTTCCTGTAAAATTGCCAAGGAAGTTGGCATGGCATTTAACACTTTAAGTAAATGCATGAACTTATATTAACTACCAATGAATACATTTGTTACAGTAGTTATTAATCTTATTAAATTTGAATAATGTATTAGTCAGTGTTTACAAATGTTACCCAAACATAAGTTGTTGCAGTCAAAACTGGCTGTTGCAAAGCTTCTGCAGGCAGCATTTTACATTAGTTTTACATCTATTTTGCTCACCATGAGTATTTTTTCTGCTTGTTAGGGCTCATTTGGTTTTGAAAGCGATTGTCACAGTTTAACATGAGTGTCAAACACGTTAATGACGATGTGGAAAACATGCATTAGTAATCAGAGATCACTGCTTGAATGAATCCCTCAGGATAATGGAATTACAGCCATGTGGGTGCAAGGAACAAAGATCAGAGTGCCACAGCGTGAGATGGGTGTTTCCCTGATTGAGAAAAGATGTACTCCCCGCAACTCACTACGGTTAACAATTAGATAAAATAAATGTTATTGCAGAACGCCAACGATAACATCTGCTGTGTTGGTGAGGAACCAAAGTACACACTGATGATGACCCAGTAACAACGTGCTTGCATGCATAATTGCGAGGTCTTTTGAATAACACATTTCAAGTCATGTGACCTTTTTTATTCCACATTTCATTAGATGTGTCTGCAAATCTTGCAGCGTTTGCCTGCTTCTGCTAATGTGGCATCAGTTGTTATTGTTTGCAAACGCTTGGACACGTGATATTGATGGTCCATAAAATACTATTTTGGTCTTCAACATTTCTGGTCAGTTTTGAGATTTTGGGATCTTTTCATGTTTTGTTTCAGACTAGTGGAAAGAAAATAACTGCTATTTTATTGCGCTTTATCCATTTGCGTCTGTAGATTTCAGTTACAATACATATCTTTAAAGGGTTTTTTCTGCACTTCAGCAGCACTTACATAAACCAGGGGTTTTACTGAGGGGTTTGTTCATATATCATTCGGTTTCTGCTGATGTGGCATGAGTTATTATTGCAAACGCTTGGACACGTGTGATATTGGTGATCCTATAGAAATAGTGGGTAACAACACAAAAATGGTTTTCTCTGACGGGAAGCACTGGTGTTAAATGCATGTAAAAAAAAATTGCATTTAACCAACCAAATGTGCAAGTTCATGCATCTAATAAAACTATTTTTGTCAACAAATGGTGCTGGATGAGTTACATGCTTAAGTGTTTATTTTATTGCACTATTTGCTTCTGCAGATTTCAATGACAATACATATCTTTAAGGAGTTTTTTCTCCACTTCAGCAGCACTTACAAACAACAAAATTTACAGTTTTATTCCTGTCTATATTCTGAAGAGTTTTACTGAGGGGTTTGTTCATATATCATTCGGTTTCTGCTGATGTGGCATGAGTTAACGCCTGGACACAAGATATTGGTGGTCCAATAGAAACAGTGGGTCACAACACAAAAATGGCTCACAAGTTTTCTCTGATGGGAAGCACTGATGTTAAATGCATGTAATAAAATGCATTTAACCAACCAAATGTGCAAGTTTTTGCATCTAATCAAACTCTATTTTGAGTTACATGCTTAAGTGTTTATTTTATTGCACTATTTGCTTCTGCAGATTTCAATGACAATACATATCTTTAAGGAGTTTTTTTCTCCACTTCAGCAGCACTTACAAACAACAAAATTTACAGTTTTATTCCTGTCTATATTCTGAAGAGTTTTACTGAGGGGTTTGTTCATATATCATTCGGTTTCTGCTGATGTGGCATGAGTTAACGCCTGGACACAAGATATTGGTGGTCCAATAGAAACAGTGGGTCACAACACAAAAATGGCTCACAAGTTTTCTCTGATGGGAAGCACTGATGTTAAATGCATGTAATAAAATGCATTTAACCAACCAAATGTGCAAGTTCATGCATCTAATCAAACTCTATTTTGAGTTACATGCTTAAGTGTTTATTTTATTGCACTATTTGCTTCTGCAGATTTCAATGACAATACATATCTTTAAGGAGTTTTTTTCTCCACTTCAGCAGCACTTACAAACAACAAAATTTACAGTTTTATTCCTGTCTATATTCTGAAGAGTTTTACTGAGGGGTTTGTTCATATATCATTCGGTTTCTGCTGATGTGGCATGAGTTAACGCCTGGACACAAGATATTGGTGGTCCAATAGAAACAGTGGGTCACAACACAAAAATGGCTCACAAGTTTTCTCTGATGGGAAGCACTGATGTTAAATGCATGTAATAAAATGCATTTAACCAACCAAATGTGCAAGTTCTTGCATCTAATCAAACTCTATTTTGGCGACAAATGGTGCCGGATGAGTTACATGCTTAAGTGTTTATTTTATTGCACTATTTGCTTCTGCAGAGTTCAATAACGATACATATCTTTAAAGAGTTTTTTCTCCACTTCAGCAGCACTTACAAACAACAAAATTTACAGAATTTTTCCTGTATATAATCTGAAGGTTTTTACTGAGGGGATTGTTTATATATCATTCGGTTGATTTTGTACAACATTTTATTCATGAAAACACAAGGAAAAAAGTTTTTCTCCACTTCAGCAGCACTTACATACAACAAACTTTACAGTTTTATTCCTATCTATATTCTGAAGATTTTTACAGAGGGGTTTGTTCATACATCAACTGCATGATTTATATAAAATTTTATTCCTAAAAACATGGTTAAAGTGTTTTTTTTCTGTTGACAGTATGAAAAGAGTGATAAAAAGAGAAATCCAAAATCCCTTCTGTAAAAACATTTAACTCTATGTCAGCAAAATGAAACAAAAATTTTGAACTGTTCTGGAAATGTATGCAGTTGGTGCATATTCTATTAACCTTATATACTTTATTATTTGTGACATTTAAAGCAATTTCAGAGTGAAAATTGATTCAAAGTAAATCCTACACCAAACTTAGTTTTGGAGGTTTGATCAAATTACATTATAAGTGCTAGTAATAGTGATTATAAAACAGATCTTGCATGAGGTGTGGATGACACTTTTAAACAATCTAGGACAGGTTACATTTGGACACACTGATTCTGATCTCTACTAACAGTGTTTTCCATATTATTCCACTAAACAGAAGTTGTGTTAGCGTGCCAATGGGAACACACTGCAGGTAAACACACTTTGTTTACTAGATAAATGCTGTTATCTCATATGTGTTTATAGTTTACTTGACATGTTACTTGTTCCACTGCACTTTTCCCGCTCTCTCCACAGGATTCTGATCAGCTCCACCTGTGTTACAGGCGGGGGGGATTATGTCATGTTGTTGGCGTGTTATTATCATACAGGCATGTGCAAAATGTTGATCTGCTGGCGAGTCAATGGCCGTGCTGTCAGATATTAACTGGGTGTGCTGCTTGGGGTGATAAATGCAGATAAGAAATGTATAAAGTTAAAGAGCAGAGATATGTTTGGACTTTCATCACCATAGAAGGATGGTATTGAGGGTTGTGTGTCGAATTAATGACAGTCTGCCTTTCTATTTTTACCGCAGAAGTCCAAAAGCCAGTGCAATGAAAGGTCTGTCAGGTGATGATGAAAGAGAGCCTCCTCTAGAATGAAGCGGTTCAAGTGAAATTGAGTCAGTATTTTTTCCCAGAGGAAAATGTTATTGCCCGGCTCTTTCACTGGAGATTTAATGAGTAATGAGTCACTGAAGTATCAACTTTGTCTCAGATGTTTCTTGGAATAAAAATAGACACAAATGAGTTAATAGGTCTCATTCAGCTATAAAATAAATGTGGAGCAACTCAGATCGTTTGATGAGAAATGTCTGAGATGTCTAACATTTGATGACAGACTTTAGTATCTTCTGGATCTCTTCTGAAACTCTAGTTGAGACCAATGATGTAACTGTGGTCTTATTCTCAGGAAATTTGCATTTTATCTTCTTTTAATCTCATTGTTTATATATAAATGAGATCTCATTTGTGATTTATTTTTGTTCTTACAGGTTGTTTTGACTTGAATGCATTGCTGAGAAAGCTTTGCAAGTAACAAGATTTGCAAGTTTAGATTTTTTTGCAAATGACTTGATCTTTTTGAATTTATTTGCAAATAACTTGATCATTTTTAAAAAAAAAAAATGCAAATAACGTTTTTTTTAAAATTTATTTAAATTTATTTTTTGCAAATTATATCTTTTTGAATTATTGGCAAATAACTTTTAATTTTTGATTTTTTTTTTGAAAATAATTTTTTTTATTTATTTTTTTTATTTTTTTGCAAATAACTTAATTTTTTTTTAATCTTGATACTTTTTGCAAATAACTATACCTTTCTAAATTTTTATTTTTTTTTATTTTTTTTGCAAATGACTGAAGTCCCTGATATACTCCGAAGAACAAACTAGTGTGACGTCATTTTCAACAAAATCAGGTCAAAATAAAGTTTGTTTGGAGTTTGTTTCAGCTGTTCGAAACAGCTTGTCAAAGCGAAATTTCTGGAAAAGTTCATTCCGGCTGGTAAACACCTTCGAACCACCATTGGTTCATGGTGATGACATAATAGGTAGGTGTGGCTCTGGGGCACCGCCTTCTTTGACATGGAAAAATTCTTGCTTCTTTTTACATCTAAACGAACAACAACAAAAAAAACTTTGCTGTGAGTATATCGCTGCCTTTAATCTTAGTTGTCATGCAGTAAGAGTATAGAGCGATAAAATGAATGTGCAGCAGTGGCATTATATCACCTACATTTTAGATATACAAGTTAGATCTCATTTGTAATTTCTTTTCTTTCTTACAGGTTGTTTTGACTTGAATGCATCACAGAGAAAGCTCCTCTGTTTCATTAGAAATGTTTTTCTTGTTGACAACTCCTGTGAACACCTTCTGCTAATTGATCCAGTAGATCAGCATTGGCGGATCTCCAGCACGCTGAAGGCTTACAGTCGTGATGTCCAGCGGCCTACATAGCCAATCTGGGAATGATGCAGGGAATTCAAGGGAGCAGTCCCCAAGCGTTTCATTCCTGTTGGTGGGTTTGCACAAGACAGACACGCTGTGGTCGCCTAAGTGCTGGTTCACAGGCCCTGCGCCGTCTATATAAGCCCCGAACGGCACGTCAGCACCCGCCAGCAGCTCTCTGCGGTCAGGCCTGATTGTGTTTGCAACCCTTTTTGACTCCACCAGACGTGAACTCATAACATGCCAGCGCTTTGTTATGGTACCTGTGAGCTTTGAGCCCCACCAGCTGCCGGTCATGACTGCTCCCACAGGAGGAGGTGTGGTGCTCACTGACATTTGCTGACATTCCATATTACTGCCTTAGAAATGGCTGGGGGTTTATGGCATTTTGACAGAATCTTCACAATAATGCATTTTTTGCAAATAATTTTTTGACTTCTTTTTTTTTTTTCCATTTTTGAATTTTTTTTTTCAAATTTGCAATTAACTTAATCGTTTTAATTTTTTGCAAATAACTTGGTCTTTTTAATTTTTTTGCAAATAACTAGATCTTTTTACATTTTTTGAATTTTTTTACAATCCTTTTGAATTTAGATTTTATTTTGTAAATAACTTGATATTGATCGTTGAACAATCTTAATAACACTTTAATCCTGTATATCAGTGTTTCTCAACTGGTGGGTCGCAAGACGAAGTGTGTAAGTCAAAGGAACAACAATAACATAAAAACGTTTTCTGATACAAGACTTTTATTTTGAAAGACATGCGCGAAAGAAAGACACTTTAAAAGTGTTGTCCTGATTCAGATGAGATGTTGTCAGGCTATATGTCAGTGTCATTATTCTTATGTTATTTTCGTAACTTGTTACGAAATAAAAAGTCTCACACCTCAGAAAAACTAACATTCCTGACTGGTCAGATGTTTTACCGTATTTTATATCACTTCACTATAAAGAGCAAATTACAAGCATGTGATGTCGTAGTTACACAGTATCATTTTTAAGCCGCGTTTCTACCAAAATAACCCGGAACAATTTGTCCCAGGAACTTTTTTTCCCCCCAGATCTGCTGCTGTCTGCGTTTCCATCATGGTCTAAAGTACCATGAAGATTATGCGGTGACGTATGACTGTGCGCGACTTTCCAGTTCCCGCTGGATTTCGTCCTCTGCATATAAACTTAATAAAGCCTGAACTTCATCGTCGGTCCATCAGTCATATTTTTGATGCGAATAGCAAACAACTCTTGCATTGCAACTAACTTTTAAAAATGGTGGTTGAAATAAAATGCTGCGTTGAGTCAACCAATCAAAATGCTGCATGACCTCAACCAATCAGCATGTTCAGCGCACAAGTCCCACCCCCGAAAGTTCCTGAACTTTGAAAACGTACTACCTCATGAGCTGGGACTTTCTGAGGGGGGGGATTTTTACCCGGAAAAAGAAAACAGAAAATCACTCACTGCTCTTGATTAGATTCTTTCTTCTTTTGAACTTCTAAATAGAATGTTTAATGAACAAAATATCTGGCCGTAGTTTGATTGATATTGCCATTTGTTTATTGAACTGTTGTAGAAAAGCACCCTTTGTTGTGTTGAGAAACCAAAGATGAACGAGAACATCAAAATCAAACTGAAACTAGACTTACAGAGTTGATCATTTTGAGTTGTACTGTTGTTCTGGTCTCATAATCATCATCTCATATTCAAATTACGAACTCTACAAGTCCAGTTTCAGTCTGATGTTGATGTTCTCATCGTCCTTGGTTTCTCATGGCCTGTTCATATTTCCTGAGTGCTATTTTGATGCTAACCTCTAGCATTCAGCATGGCCCGCCGGCACGGCAAAAGCGTGGAGTACACGGACTTGGTCTTGACTTACATGTAACAAGGTTGCACTAATTGGAGGAGGAAGTGCCGGGGATGTTTAGCGCTGACGGGGCTTGAGGACCCAGGACTTGATCTGAGCCCGAACTTGATCCTGTTTCGGCCTCCAATTCCTCCAGCTAATCCGGCAGCGGCCACAGGCTGCAGGGAAGCAAGCCTGCATCCGACCGCAGAGCGCAGAATTGGCAGCACCTGCAGCAGGAGGATCAAAGAGGCCAGAGTTAAGCCACCTACTGGATCCGTGTCACACTATATCCACAGGATATTATGTCGCTCTCAGTAGCCACAGCAGCTGGTCAGCTGGACACCAGTGGATCATGTTTGGCTGTGAGATCCTCTCAGAAATCAAGGCTTCTCAAGGTCAAAGATGGTTCTAGTTGGTCCAAAACATGACGAATGCAGGGGCGTTGCACACTGTGTTCATACCTCCAATTTTTCAGGAAATATTCAAGACTGCATGCCTTAATGTGACGTCTAATTAAAGGCACAATATGTATGATTTTTAGATTAAAATATCCAAAAACCACTAGAACAATGTTATATATTTTGTTGACTTGTGTACTTACATTATCTCAAACATTTCCAACAATCCAGAGAAATCAGCAATTTTAACCAGGGCACGGACTTTGTCATTTCGTCGCCTGTCAATTACATCATATCCGTGTTACCCTCGAGTTCCAGTTTTACTTTCGTAGAAACCACTGAAACACCAAAGACGCTTTAATCTATTATGTGATTTACAGTATTAGACAGGTGAGCAACTTTTTGGATACATTCATCAACAGAAAGCTTATCATGTTATATAGCTCAACACGGTTAGTCTGATTGTTTAGAAGTGGCCGACTGCAGCATAAGCATAATAAAGCTCTGCTGGACTCCTGTCCTGCTTCATACCATACGTTACGTTACTGTATGTTAATAAAACTTTAATACATCAGCTCATCAATAAACATGATTTCTGCCTGAGTCCGGCAGATTGCTTTCCATCAGCTGTGGAGCTGAAGACGACAACTCCCATGAATCCACGCTCATTCACGCATTATAAAGCTATGCCTTTGTTTTGAATAAGTGACCTCTAGTGGTGAAAATTACATATTGTGCCTTTAAATAGGTCACAGTGGATTTCAGAGTGAAAGAGAGGCATCTTTGACAGTCAGTTTGAGATAGATTATATTTGAGTATTGGGTGTACTTTGTAAAGTTTACAAAATAAAACAATAGGCTACTCTTTGAAATCATAGTTGTATTTCATTATATTGTTTTAAAGCCCAAGGGCCAGATTTACTAAACGCAATTCCAAAAAAGTGCTGTTGGGAGTGGAAAGTTCTGTGCGTGATCCACTGACGACGTGCAAATTAAAGAACAGAGACGCAGCCAGATAATTTCCATAATGACAAACGCAATCTACCAAGAGTAAAATTAGCGTCTAGTTTAAAAAATTTTTCTTTTGGGGTAGTAAATAATGGCGGAATTACCAGTAAATTGACTAGCTCAAACCTTAGTAAATCACCTTGCATGATTCATTTAAATTCTCCCCTCCCATAAGTTTAGTGTCTGAAAGGGTAACTCCAACAAATACATATGCAATGAGGTCAGCCACAAAAACAACCCTGTCCACGCCTTTTCAGCGCTAATGTTTTACTGCGTTTCTTTAGTTAATCTTAACAGTAGTTTTTTTAACGCCAAAAGAGGGTTTGCGTTGGCGCATGCTGTTTGTAAATCAGGCCCCATATCTTTTACTTAAATCATTCTTTTACAGTTATTCAGTTATTCGTAATATACAGTGTAACTGTAAAAAAAATTCAACATAGCTACTTTTTGATAGTAACCTGTAGTGTAGCTAATTACTTTTTCAGAAGAGTAGCTTGACTACTTATCTTATGAGTAAGTACTTTAAAGGGTTAGTATTTCCAAAAATGAAAATAATGTCATTTATTACTCACCTTCATGCCGTTCCACACCCGTAAGACCTTCATTCATCTTCGAAACACAAATTAAGATATTTTTGATTAAATCCGATGGCTCAGTGAGGCCTGCATTCAAAGCAATGTCATTTCCTCTCTCAAGATCCATAAAGGTACTAAAAACATGTTTAAAACAGTTCATGCAAGTTTAGTAGTTCTAGCTTAATATTATAAAGCGACAAGAATACTTTTTGTGCACCAAAAAAAACTAAATAACGACTTTTCAACAATATAGTGATGGGCGATTTCAAAACACTGCTTCGGAGCTTTACGAATTGAATCAGTGACTCGGATCTCCTATCAAACGGCTAAACTGCTGAAATCACGTGACTTTGGCGCTCCGAGTCACTGATTCAATTCGCAAAGCTCCGAAGCAGTGTTTTGAAATCGGCCCATCACTATATTGTTGAAAAGTCATTATTTAGTTTTTTTGGTGCACGAAAATATTCTCGTCGCTTTATAATAGAACTACTGAACTTGCATGAACTGTTTTAAATATGTTTTTAGTATCTTTACGGATCTTGAGAGAGGAAATGTCACTGCTGTGGATGCAGGCCTCACTGAGCCATCGGATTTAATCAAAAATATCTTAATTTCTGTTCTGAAGATTAACAAAGGTCTTGAAGGTGAGTAATAAATGACATTATTTTCATTTTTGGGTGAACTAACCCTTTAACTTCTTTAACTCATGAGTAGCTAGTCAAACTACAGTTTTCAGAGTAGCTTCTCCAACACTGATGTTTTCTTCAGAAAGTGTTTTTCTCGTCGTCATGAGGAACAGTTTTGTGCCTGAGGTCTTGTAAACATCATGTCAAGCTGTATAGCATTATCTGCATCTGTATGTAGTGTCTGTCATAATGGAGTACAGTATCAGTGACACGTGGTGTAAAGGTGCAGTGAAGCACTCATGTCTATCTGTGTTTCTAGCGTATAAATCAGCAGCAGCTCCTCCCCTCTGAAAGCAGCATCAAAGCAGCACGACCACAAACTGTAATAAAGCCGTCTTTCGCTCTTTGTGCTGCTTGGCTCGCCAACAGATGTTCTGGAAGCTATCCGTTACCTTAATGTTATTCTACCTCTTCAACACAACGAATGACCATTACTAAAAATTAAGACTGCGTAATCTAAAAATAGCACAGCAATTAGGCTGAATATGAACGGTATGTCAGAAAACTTTGGCTGGATAAGAGGTTAATGATTACTGTGTTTGTGTTTATTTGTAGGAAAGGAACATTTGAGTGCTTCATAGCTCTCATATTACTACAGTAAAGGTTCTGTTTTATAGCCGTATTTCAATGCCATAAGCAGGACACGTCGCTATCAGATGTCTCAGATGACATGGAAACGATCAGTCCTTGAACCTTCATGTGATAATCACAGACGATAGCGTGATAATAATCAAAAAGCAGCAAAAACAAACATCTACTGTTGATCATGTTGATAATTAGCTCTAAATGAGCACAGCAGAGCTCTGTCTCTGGCCTTGACAAGCAGTGTTGTTAGAATATAAAAATGTCATTTACATGCCAAGGTCAGAGGAAGTGAAGAATAAAGCCGTTTCCACATTGGCCGTGTTCCAGCAGTATTACCGTGGTACTTCTGCAGCGGTGGTGTGAATGATCCGGAGTCTTTCAGGACGGTCGCTATTTAAAGTCCTATCAGATGTGGCCCGCTGCCAAAGCTTTTCTGTGACCGGCATATAGAGCTGGAGAAATGGACTCATAATCCTCTTAGACTTATGTATGGGTAAATATTTGGACACACAATTTCACAACCATTAGTTTAAGAATAGATACAACACGTGGAAAATTCACAAGCCTATATTTTACACTCGATTTTTACATTCTGTGCTTTTTTTAAGTGGTGCTTAACTTGCTTCTATGATGCTATTGATTTGATAAAGTGTCCTGAGCATTTTTAGTATGTTGCTATTTGGTTGCTAGGGTGTTCTTTGTGGTTGCTATGTGGTTATTGGGGTAATTGGATTTAGACCGTATCATAGTACTGAGACTTATTAAAGTTACAAATGATTTGCTCTTATCATCCAATCGTGGTTGTATCTCTTTTATTAGTGTTAGTGCTGCATTTGATACTATCGATTATTTTGAATAAACTCGAAAATTATGTTGGCATTAGTGGAACTGCATTGGCATGGTTCAAATTGTACTAATCTGACCGGTAACAATTTGTAGCAGTAAATGAAGAGGTGTCATTACGATCACAAGTTCAGTGTGGAGTACCACAAGGCTCAGTACTAGGACCGTTGCTTTTCATCCTGTACATGCTACCCTTGATATCATTAGGAAGCATGGCGTTAGTTTTCACTGTTACGCTGATGATACTCAGCTCTGTATTTCTTTGCGGACTGACAAAACATACCAATTCAGAAAATTAACGGAATGCATAGTTGACATAAAAAAGCGGATGAGTAGTAACTGTCTAACACTTAATGGCTGCTCTGTGAAGTCTAAGAACTTTAATACCAATCTTTCATTTGAAAGCAACATGTCTAGAATCTGTAAAACTGCATTCTTCCATCTTAAATATATCTAAACTACGATATATCCTCTCAATAACAAATGTGGAACAGTTAGTTCATGCATTCATGACCTCAAGACTAGATTACTGGGTGGTTGCCCTGCAGGCTTAATAAACAAACTCCAGCTGGTCCAAAAACGCAGCAGCTAGAGTTCTTACTAGAACCAGGAAGTATGACCATATTAACAATCTTCCTAGCCTTGTTCGGAAAGCAGACACACTCTGTCAGTTTAAATCTAGACTAAAAACACATCTCTTTAACTTGGCATACACATTATCAATTTCTATTTTCAAATCCGTTAAAGAATTGTTAGGCCTCATAAAGTACACAGATCAACCGGAAATGGGAACACTTTCCGTAACACCCAATGTGCTTGTTACATCTTAAGAAGAATGGCATCTACGCTGATATTAGTCTCTCTGTTTATCCTGAGGTTACCGTAGTCAGCCGATCTTCAAGCAAAAGAACCTGGATGAATATTTGAGTGTTGAATTGCTATGTGGTTGCTAGGGTGTTCTTCTGTGTAGTTGCCAGGATGTTGCTATACAGTTGCACTGTGTGGTTGTTAGGTGGTTGCGAGGGTGTTGTGTATGGTTGCTAGATATTTTGTGAAGCACATTCCTGTCTGGAGCACAAACACTGCAGAACAATGCAAATGCTCAACTTTAATAGTTACTGAGACTATGAGCACTAGTGACTGACTTAGAAAACTCCATTAGCTCTATTATTCATGCATTTTAGAAAGTTTATAATGTTGACCAATGGGTTCGTCTGATGCATTAAATCATTTCAGTTTAGGTGTGTCGAACAGTTATAGTTCTTCCACTGGAATTCAGGGAATCAGTTTTTTGATAGCATATCAGACAGATACTCGTTTCTACGGTAACGTGGGTTTGTAGCATAAGCAGTGAAAGAGTTTGATAAACAGGGCAACGCTGTTGTTTTTATGATTGTTCCAGAGAGAGTTTATGTGTCGCCCCCTTTATTATTTAATCCAAACACATGAACAGCATGAGCTGAATACTGAGTGTGTCTGTCCTCTGGCACACATGTGAACTTTATCAAGCTTTGACTGTTACCACATGTGAGGAAGACCCCACGCTCAACATGCTGGTTTAGACTGTGTTCTTTGTATACATGTGCTTCAATATGAACCCTGACCCAGGATCAGCTTCCCAGTCTACTTTTTTTTCTGCTCAAAACAAAGCATAAACCACTCTGCACTGACATCATAAAAAATTTCATAATATCATACGATGTCATATTTCGGATGTCATATGACATCCGAAGAACTTTAAACTTCCAGTATTAAATCAGTGCATAAGTGTAACATTTGAACTTCTTATCACTGTTTAAGTGTCAAACATTTCACTCTAATGCATTGATTGAGTTATTTTCCAGTACAAATATGTAAAAATTCTTAAATCAAGATTTTGTCATATAGTATTATATTATATAAGTCACACACACACATATTTTATATTTACAAAATTTTATGTTAGATTAATTGTGATTAATCAATTTGACAGCACTTTCTATTATATAATTATTGTATTATAATTTTATGTATAACATAAGAAAAAAATACATAAATATTTATATATATATATATATATATATATATATATATATATATAAACATACACACAAAGTATTATATAATATATGTATTATCTAATATATTTTATAACATATATTGAGTTTCCTGAAAAATTGATAAAAAATTAAGTTTATGCATAATAATCTGACAATGGGTCAGAAAAATACACCTAATTCAAAGGGAAAACAAGATTTTTCTGACCTCACTTAATTTTGATACAATTTCTCAGAAAAACAAAACATAATAAGTTCTCAAGTATGAGTCTTGATTTATGAATATTTAGGTATTTGTACTGACAAAAATACTAAATCTTTTTTTGGAGTGTGTAAATCAATATATAAACCTATTTTAAAACAAATATATTTGAGCACCTTTCTGTAAAATACTTCTATTATTTTATGATTCATGCCAAAAAATTATGAGATTGATTGACTGATCAAAATCACATGAATTCTGTTTACACTAAAAATTCTGATTCATTTCCACATGAAAGTGGCTCAGATCAGAATTGAAAATGTAATTTTTTGCTGTTCACACTGGTTCTGTCAGCTTCCTATGTAGGCAGTATTTTAAGGGATCACAGGGTAGCGCCTTTTCCGACAGATCCCTTTTTAGGTTTGCAAGTATCCTTTAATGCTAGATTGCCTGTTTAAACACAATATTTTGTATGTGTGATGTATCTTTATGCTTATGCAGCCTATGTAGGCAGCTTTTGTCATGCAAAATCAATCCTATGTCACATATGAGGGGAAACTATCAAATTTAAGCCTAATTCAATGCATTTATTGACCAGAGTAAAAACTGTCTGTACGTGTACGTGTGTGTTTGCACCTGTCCGTTGCAACCGATGCCCCATTCACTCATGACGGGCGACTCGTCCATGCCTTTGAAACGTACTCTCATCATGTTACTAACACTTGCCGTCTAACGTGTGTCCACAAACAAAATCTGATGCAGATAGAGATGTAGTTTTACCGCACAGCTGCTGTGAATGTCTGCAGACAGCTGTTCAAACTCGAGGAGAGACGCCCGTGACCCGTCTGCGGCGACGTCTTCACCTTCGGATCGCTGAAGAACAACTGGACACAGTCGCTGCAGACTTTACTTGTGCACTGCAGAAGACACATTTTTTGAGAGGATTATTGAAGCATGTTAAGTGTTTTTGTCCAACGTTTAATTCAATATGTTACTTTGTATTTGTATTTGTGTGGAAATTGTTTCTACACCAATTCTTTTTTTCCACTTACACTTTTGATATCAGCATAAAGTCTGGACCAGCTTAATCTGCGTAAGAACCACCAAAATGTGACTAAACATGGTTTATTTTCTTTGTACATGCTTTTTTCCTCAGTATTTTTGTCTTGTTTTCCAGTACAAATATCTAAACATTCCTAAATCAAGATACATTTACTAGAGAATCAAAATTACTTGATAATAAGTCTTGTTTTCTGGTCAAAATGAAGTGAGTTTGTGCTTAAAACATTAAGAACAAATATCTGCCAATAGAGTCCGAAAAATAAACTTAATTTAAAGTGAAAACAAGTTCATTTTTTGACCTCATTGGCAGATATTTCTCATTTTAAGCGTAAAGTCACTTAATTTTGACACATTTTTCAGAAAACAAGACTTAATATTTTGCTTCTCAAGTAACAGTTTGGTGTAGAAAGTTAATTACAAGTAAATTTCACAAAGAATCGGCAAGTAACATGACATTTTGAAGCAGTATTTACTGAAATAGTATTCAAAACTTTTTATTTTTCAACCTCATCTTGATTTAAGAATGTTTAGATATTAGGTGCGCAAAAATACTGAGGAAGAACCTCATTTTTGCTGTGAAAATAGACTAAATATTTTCCTGCAAGATACTGAAAGGGTCAATCAGGGGGTCAATTATCCACCTCAGCAAGAATCGCAACATATTTTAGCTTTCTATTCTCTTTCTTTTCCATCTTCTCGCTGTTTTTCAGGTGCTAGATTGGTGTCGCCGTCGCCCGGAGGTGAATATCGTGTTGACGGACAGCTCTAGATGCCGTGGTGAAACCCTCAATCATTTTTTACACATCACTTTAACAACTGAAGGCACAGCCTTTCACCACGGCACAGAAGACGCGGCAGAGAATAGAAAGAAAGAGAAAGAGGGGAAAGAGGTTTCAAAAGAGAAACGGGATCCCTGCGCTTCACAAAAGGGAACTGGCTTAAAGGTATCATTATTCCTAGAGAAAGAACCGAGTCTCCGAAAGCAGATGAGACTTCAGCGTCGTAGCCTGAGGCGAAACGCACAAAAAAAGACCACAAGAAGGTGTAGATGGGCCGGATCGGGACACATGTCCCAGCTGGGCCGCCTTTGCTCGCCGCGCTTTGGTGTCTCATCCGATTACATGCGGCTCCGTAACGGCATTGTACTGTACGTGGGCGAGAAGATGAAAGATTTAAGAGAGATGACGATCAGTTTAGAGGTTTTGAAGGTAGTTAGAGATGCTTTATGATATTGATGGATCGTTTTGCTGTAAAGGGGAAGATAAAGCTTATCAAATGGCTTGTGCTTTAGTCACACTTTTATAGAGCGAGTTATCGGTTTGTGTGGCCTGTGTGATGTGGTGAAAATTATTTTTAACATCTAGTATAATATAGTATAAAAGATTATTTTAAAAGAAGTGTCTTATGCTCATCAGGGCTGAAGTTGTTTGATCACAAATGCAGTAAAACTGATATATTTTTACGAATTAAGATATATTTTAAGCTATAATTTATTTCTGTGATCAAAGCTGAATTTTCAGCATCATTACTCCAGTCTTCAGTGTCACATGATCCTTCAGAAATCATTCTAATATGATGATCTGCTGCTCATTTATGATTATTATCAATGTTGAAAATAATTCATATTTTTGTGGAAACTGTAATACATTTTTTTTTTCAGGATTCTTGATGAATAGAAAGTTCAAAAGAACAGTTTATTTGAAAAAGAAGACTTCTGTAACATTATAAATGTCGTTACTGATCAATTTAATGTGTCTTTTCTAAATAAAAGTTTTCATTTCTTTAAAAAAATCTTATGAATGGTAGTTTATGAGAAATGAATTGCACTCTAAAAAATGCTGGGTTAAAAACAACCAAAGTTCGGTTGAAAATGGACAAACACAGTGATTGGGTTGTTTTAAAAATAGCCAGCAGGTTGGGCAAACATTTAACCTAACTGCCGGGTTAAAACAACCCATTCGCGGGGTTAGAACAACCCATTCGCAGGGTTAAAAATTCGCCGGGTTAAAACAACCCATTCGCAGGGTTAAAACAACCCATTCGCGGGGTTAAAACAACCCATTCGCAGGGTTAAAACAACCCATTCGCAGGGTTAAAACAACCCATTCGCGGGGTTAAAACAACCCATTCGCGGGGTTAAAACAACCCATTCGCGGGGTTAAAACAACCCATTCGCGGGGTTAAAACAACACATTCGCGGGGTTAAAACAACCCATTCGCGGGGTTAAAACAACCCATTCGCGGGGTTAAAACAACCCATTCGCGGGGTTAAAACAACCCATTCGCAGGGTTAAAACAACTCATTCGCTGGGTTAAAACAACTCATTCGCGGGGTTAAAACAACACATTCGCTGGGTTTAAAACAACCCAATCGGCATGTTAAAACGACCCATTCGCAGGGTTAAAACAACCCATTCGCAGGGTTAAAACAACCCATTCGCGGGGTTAAAAATTTGCCGGGTTAAAACAACCCATTCGCTGGGTTTAAAACAACCCAATCGGCATGTTAAAACGACCCATTCGCAGGGTTAAAACAACCCATTCGCAGGGTTAAAACAACTCATTCACAGGGTTAAAACAACCCATTCGCGGGGTTAAAACAACACATTCGCGGGGTTAAAAATTTGCCGGGTTAAAACAACCCATTCGCTGGATTTGAAACAACCCAATCGGCATGTTAAAACAACCCATTCGCAGGGTTAAAACAACCCATTCGCAGGGTTAAAACAACCCATTCGCAGGGTTAAAACAACTCATTCACAGGGTTAAAACAACCCATTCGCGGGGTTAAAACAACACATTCGCAGGGTTAAAACAACCCATTCGCTGTGTTAAAACAACACATTCGCGGGGTTAAACATTTGCCGGGTTAAAACAACCCATTCGCTGGGTTTAAAACAACCCAATCGGCATGTTAAAACGACCCATTCGCCGGGTTAAAACGACACATTCACCGGGTTAAAACAACTCATTCGCAGGGTTAAAACAACACATTCGCCGGGTTAAAACAACTCATTCGCCGGGTTAAAACAACCCATTCGCTGGGTTAAAAAATTAGCTGGGTTAAAACAATCCATTCTCTGGGTTTAAAACAACCCAATCGATTTGCCGAGTTAAAACAACCCATTCGCAGGGTTAAAACGACCCATTCGGGGGTTTAAACGACCCATTCGCAGGGTTAAAACAACCCATTCGCAGGGTTAAAACAACCCATTCGCGGGGTTAAAAATTTGCCGGGTTAAAACAACCCATTCGCTGGGTTTAAAACAACCCAATCGGCATGTTAAAACGACCCATTCGCAGGGTTAAAACAACTCATTCACAGGGTTAAAACAACCCATTCGCGGGGTTAAAACAACACATTCGCGGGGTTAAAAATTTGCCGGGTTAAAACAACCCATTCGCTGGATTTGAAACAACCCAATCGGCATGTTAAAACAACCCATTCGCAGGGTTAAAACAACCCATTCGCAGGGTTAAAACAACCCATTCGCAGGGTTAAAACAACTCATTCACAGGGTTAAAACAACCCATTCGCGGGGTTAAAACAACACATTCGCAGGGTTAAAACAACCCATTCGCTGTGTTAAAACAACACATTCGCGGGGTTAAAAATTTGCCGGGTTAAAACAACCCATTCGCTGGGTTTAAAACAACCCAATCGGCATGTTAAAACGACCCATTCGCCGGGTTAAAACGACACATTCACCGGGTTAAAACAACTCATTCGCAGGGTTAAAACAACACATTCGCCGGGTTAAAACAACTCATTCGCCGGGTTAAAACAACCCATTCACCAGGTTAAAACAACCCATTCGCTGGGTTAAAAAATTAGCTGGGTTAAAACAATCCATTCACTGGGTTTAAAACAACCCAATCGATTTGCCGAGTTAAAACAACCCATTCGCAGGGTTAAAACGACCCATTCGGGGGTTTAAACAACCCATTCGCCGGGTTAAAACCAACCAACCGCTGGGTCAAAACAACCCAATTGCTGAGTTTGTCCATTTTCAACCCAACTTGGGTTGTTTTTAACCCAGCATTTGTCAGAGTGTATACTCAGTTCAAACAGTACAAAGAAAGAATAAAACTCAACTACTCACATGACTTTCTGATAATTTAAAGCCAAAAAGAGTTTGTTTAATAGCAGTTGTTGTTATAATAATCACTGCATTGTGGCGTAAAGTGCTGTTAACTGCTGGATTTGCGCTAGATGGACTTGTTTGACACCGTCGCGCTGGTGTCTCACACATGACACAGCATTTTTTCCCCTTCTTGTTTTAAACAGCAAAAACGCGTTCTGTGTGAACTGGTCCCAAATGCATACATGCAAAATGTTAAATTGTTACCTAGAGTTGCATTTTTGAATAAATTACGAACATTACGGAAAGAGACCTAAAAATGCCCACTGCTAACAAGTTGTTACACCACGTGTATATAGTGTGCAGATGCTCCAGCATTACTCTCCATCAGGAATATTTATATTTATACTTTTTATGATGAGAGAAACAACTCTAAGCATAATGTCTGCAGTAATATATATACAATGTGTTTTCAACAGCGCTTTAATATGGTTCTGTGGCCGATGCATACAATTTATTTGTGTGTCCATTTCAGTGATGGTCGGCTGTAATGTTTAATGGGGAAGTAAACAAGACCCGGGCGTCCCGCTGCCAGCGCAGAGCGGCTGTTCCAGGTGGAGATGCCAAACTGTGTTAATCCGAGGTACACACACACACACACACACTCCCCTCTGTGTTTTTCACAGCTGTGCTGAATTACTTCAGACCACCAACACATGATGTTCCTCAACGCACTCATTAGCCGTGTTGTTTCTGTGTGTCCACATGAGGGCAGTGAGAAACGGTTGAAGGATATCCATCACTAGTTTATGGCTCTGTTCCAAAACCTAGTGAGATGTAATAATTTGTTTTATTTACAACTTTGAAAAAACATTTATATTGTATTATATATTAAATATAAAATAATAAAAAATTATTAAAAAATATTTAAAAAAATGTATATGTAATTTCAATATACTAATATGTATAAATATTTTTTTTTTCTTGCTTTTTATTAATAGCAATTTTATTAAGTATTTTTCACAGCTTGTCACAATGCATTTCATCTTTTCTGCTAAGTATGCATGTGATGTTACCCTTTGAAGGCAGCATAAATATATAATTTTGGAACAGTCTTTGTGTAATTTATGACACCTTAAAATGCTCCATATGCTCACTAGGTTTTAAAAAAGAGACATTCTTATGGTGGACCACCTGTAATCAAACTAATCTGCTGTTGATCATCTGTTCATCTGTAACAGATGAAATGTATTTTTGTCTATTGTTTTATTGGTTCAGCTCTAAGCATTTACATTTTAAAACAAAAGTTCAAACCTGGAATCAGAAGTTGTTTATTTTACTACTGACTTTCACTTCAGGTGTAACCGGCATTGGGAATTCTCTGTCATAGTGTGTGTGTGTTTTAGGTTTTGATGAAATGGAAACATTGCCGGTGACCTCTGGGTTCATGGTAATGTCAGGGTTCACTGTGGGTCACGTCTAGGGTTGATGTTTGGGTAAGAGTCGTGGAATGTGTTCGAGTCGCCCCGAGCTCAGAGTACAAAGGTTCAGGATCTTAAATATGTCATTCATATAGTTTAAATAGTGGAGGCCGTGTGTGCAATTTGAGACTGTCATCTCCAATTCTGCTGCTGTGAAGAGCTCAGAGAAGAGCCTGGACAATAACAACAGCCTTGAGTGGCAGCGCTGATGTCTGACGGCCACTAGATGTCTCTGTTTACACTCCACTGTGGATTCAATACAGCTGTTCTAACTAGGGGTGTAACAAAACATCCAAATGACTAACAATATAATGTATGAATAGAATGATTTATTTTTATTATTTAAAAAACTAAAGTGTGTTTTTTGTCCCAACTGGGATACAGGATATGCAATGTTTATATATATATATATATATTTATGTGAGTTAATAAAAATGGATTGGGTGAGTAAAATAAGCACATAATATCATAATATCGCATTAATTGTAATCGTTTCACAAAATATTTTGAGGGATCAGCATATATCGAGGGCTAATAAGAGAATCGATATCAGATCATATCGCATCAAAACATTCAGTTTACACCCCTAGTTCTCACATAAACATTATCTTTCATTGTGATGTCATTATTTCAATGTATGTTTAACTTGATATTGATTATGGATTAAATGCACTTTTCAGTCTCAATGTTGTTGCAAAGACAAACGTCATACACTGTTACGTATATATATTTTTACATGTTCAGTTTTCTCTGTTACCTTTGTTCTTTAACATTAATGACAGACACAGCAACTGGTTAATTAGGCTGCTGTGACTTTAAGACCTGCCGCGGCCGAACATGACACGGATCTGACGTGCATCTCATTTTCTCACAACTCTTTAAGTTCATTTAAGACATTAACTCATTTAAGACTGCTCTTATGAGGATACTCGACAAAACTGACATTTTAGCATAATTCTGTGTGTTATTGTTTGTTCAAGTTTGGCGCACGTCTTTCTGTGCACATGAGTCGTGTGTGTGTCACAGAATGGAAGGCCAAAAGGTTCAAAATTGTGAATTTTAACACGTCAACAACATGTAAAATATGTGTTGAATACGCATATTTAACACGCTGATTTTTCATGCACAAACACCATGTATTTAACGCATGTTGACATGTTAAAATTTACGTGTTTTTGAACCTTTTGGCCTTCGATATCACAGACAGCGCATTCTTATTTGTCTTGTGGCACTTGGAATGGTTTAAAAGCATTTGTGTGAATAATAACGTGATCATAATGTAACACTAGCCAAATTATGATGGGAAAAACAGATGCTGCGTTAAATACTTTTAACACTTTAGACAAAAAAGATATTGCATGCATTAACGTGGACTACATATGCTATATGTAATATTTTATAAATATTTCCAATTTTATTTTGATTGATCTGCTTTTTAATACTTAAAAATTTACTTAAGTTATTTTTTCATGGAGCTTGTCATAATGCATTTTGGGATTGTCTTTTCTGCTAAGTGTGCATGTGATGTTACCCAGAATAAATATAGAATTTTGGAACACCTTTGTGTCAGGAGCACACTTATGATGCCTTAAAATGCTGCCTATGTAGGGAGCTCACTAGGTTTTAGAACACAGCCACAATCCTAGTTGCCTTAAATTTAAAGGGGTGGTTGATTATGATTTCACTTTTTTAACTTCAGTTAGTGTGTAATGTTGCTGTTTGATCATAAACAACATCTGCAAAGTTACGACACTCAAAGTTCAATGCAAAGGGAGATATTTTCTTTTACAGAAATTGCTTTTTAAGGACTACAACAAACGGCTGGTAGCGACTACAATGAGCTTCTTCCCGGGATGGTGACATCACTAACCCTAAAATTTACATAAACCCCGACCCCAGAACGCACAACAAAGGGGGTGTGGCCATGTTGGGCTGCTTTAGAGAAGAGGAAGAGTTGTTGTAGTAGAGTGTTGTTGTCATGCCGTCATTTTACGCCGGACTGCTTCACAAACGAGGGTCAATTCAACACAAAAGATTAACATGACGGCACATGCTAGTGGATGAGTTGAATCAACTCCACAGCAACTACATAAATTTATCCACTAACCATTCAGAAACGTCCTAAAAGTTGTAACTTCTTCCTGAGTCTCTCCATCAGTGTCGACTCCGGTTTGAACAATGTAAGGCTGAACACCGTTACTGACAATCCTCATTTTGGCTGCGTGAGATTCTCCAGCTTTGTTGTTGTTGAGCTGTTAAAGCTCCGCCCTCTTCTGGAAAGGGGGCCGGGAGCAGCAGCTCATTTGCATTTAAAGGGACACACACAAAAACGGTGTGTTTTTGCTCACACCCAAATAGGGGCAAATTTGACAAGCTATAATAAATGATCTGTGGGGGATTTTGAGCTGAAACTTCACAAACACATTCTGGGGACACCAGAGACTGTATCTAAACACATGTATCTTTCTAATGGGTTGCACAGTTATAATTGTAAACAATTCAGAAAATAAGTTCAGAATGTGACAGAATGAAACTAATCCTGGGTCTTTTAAAATCTAATAAGTTAATAATATTTGAATGATCTCCTTTGTTATGCTTGCATTTACACATGGGAACATTATTATAAATCTGGCACATGTGTTTTTGTGACATCTGCATTTATTTTGTTGTTTATTTAATTCCTAAAATAGATTTCTCTTTGGCCTCAGTATCAGGTTTCTCTCCGGCAGCATTTGTTCTTTTTTCCTGAAACATATTTTGAGTAACTGTAGTCTTTGTTCTGTTCTGGTTCACTACTTTACAGTAATTAGTTCAGGATAAATAGGTATTTGAACTGCATTTCTAATGACGTGAAACTCAAGCATTAGAAAAGATAAACACAGATGGTCCGTCTGTAGTGCGGCACATTTAAGTGTAAGAGTGTTTTCTACTGCAGTTATCAATAGAGACTCAGACCCAGCTAACAAACATATGTTCTAAGAACATTTTGTTAACATTCCCATTAAGTTGTCAAAACGTCATGTTCCCGTTATGTTAAAAAATTTGAACTTTGAGGGAACATTCCATTCGAACATTTTACAAACCTTACAGGAATGTTACTTTTGAATGTTCTCTGAACATTCTAAAACAAGTAGTAACATTTAAAAAAATTTAAGGGGAACTAAAATGTTTCAGAAAAAAGTTCTGTGAATGATGTATAAATAATGTTTTTGTGCTAAAGTTTTGATAACATTAGACCTGCAGCCATTCGTAAGTTCTTACCTAAACTCGAATATAAAGTCCACACTAGAGGTTAAGTAGCTACTAGCTTGTTTGTAACCAACTCTGTACTTCATTCAGAACGCATCTAGTAGGTCGTGAAGTAGTCGCACAATATGACGTTTACCCTCAATGATCCAATACATGAGCAGAAATTGTGTTGAAATGCCTTAAATTATAGTTTATCCTTCATTCTAACTTCTTTTGCCTCGCGTACTAATGGTAAACTTGTTTCCATTAAAATACGAAACTACTTGATCATGAATAACATAATAGTTGTTTTTAATAACTGTATTTGAAATGAATAAGGATCAATAAATAAATACTGATACGAAAACCATAAGAAATTACATTTACTAGTTATGATTTTCAATTGCGTCAAAAAATGTATATATATAGTGCAAAAATTTGATTTTTCTAATATATATATATATACATATATATATAATCAAATTTTTGCATTGCATTGTGGGAAAACTTGCAATGTTTTTATTATATATATTATTTTTAAGTCATATTTGTTATATCTATATACTGTGTATATATATATATAATATATAAATATTATTATTATTATGTAAGTAAATTTTTTGCATTGTGGTGATTTGCTTGTATTCTGCACATTTTGTCAAATTATACATTGTAATAATTATACAATATTAAATATACATAGAAAATTGTTAAACTATTTCACTGTAAAAAGTAATGCGCTATATCTACTCAATAAAATTGTGGCAACAGATTACAAGCAATGTTATTAATTAAATTAAACATATAAGAATTATTCAAATTAATTCCTTGAAAGTCAACCATTTTAAAATGAGTAAAATTTACGTAAAATTTAAACAAAAATATCTAAATAAGAGACAGACGTCAAAGATGAATTAAGAACTCTTTATTTTTATTGCCGACATTGAAGACACCTGATGATGACAAGCAGAATTACTGAAGGAAAGAGAAAGTACAACTGACTTCAGCCACCGCTTTAGATTAAATAAACGGAAAAGACATTAAATCTCTCTGATTACTAACCAGACTGACTTTATTCTGTCATTCTTCTAGAGTTCTTTTTGAGAATTAACAGAGGTTTAGATGTTGAAGTTTTATTGAAAATGTTTGGTCACCATTATTGTGATCAGTGTTTCATGTAGTTGGGCAGTTTGACTCATGCTTTTTATGTCAGTCTGTGGTTTTTGTAACAGTGTACTGTAGAAATATTTTAAGTAGTATTAGGACAAAGCCAGGGTTTTTGATTTTGACATTTTTTTTTTTTTTTGCAAACTTGTATTTGTATATTAAGATGACTCGTACTTCCGTACGCCCCTCTATTTCGGTGGTTTACTGGCTGGTTAAGGCAACAGGATTAACCACGGTTTCCACAGTTTACGAGTGTGTCAATCAGTAGGCAGGTGATTGACATGCGGCCGTGGCCCCGGGTTCGAGCCCTCAGCGGTGCTGATGTAGGTGAGTCATGTGCATGCTGTGACCTCTGACCTCTCACCTCTGCAGGCTCAATGACTCAAGTTACTGCGAGGAATGAACTAGCATACTGCCCACTACATACTGCACTGGAGATACTGTATACTACATGATATATAAAGTGCACTTCCATTATTTTCATACAGAAGATTCACATACTGCATTTTGCTGAGATCAGTCTGTCAGTCCCATCTAGTCTAGGCCTGTAGTTTACTGTAGTATTTTAGTCCATTGATTCAATTATTTTGCAAACATTACCATCTAGTGGCTGTGACTGGTATTGCAAATTCTTTTGCACTTGATTTGCTGCACGGGAAACATTTCTGATTAGTTACCATCATATTAGAATGATTTCTGAATGATCATGTGACACTGAAGACTGGAGCAATGATGCTGAAAATTCAGCTTTGATCACTGGATATAAATTACAGTTTACAATATATTCACATAGAAAACAGCTGTTTTATATTTTAATAATATTTCAATATTTTTACTGTATTTTTGATCAAATAAATGTTAACTCGGTTAGCGTAAAAGTCTTTTATTTGATAAAAAAATTACGTACCATCCACGTACCATCCAGAAATAGCATCTCTGTTTTCGACATGTTCATCATACAGGCATATTAAATCCCTGCGTATGCAATGCATTATGTATTGGTTTTGTAAATTAATTAATAGACAAAGTAATAAAAATGGGTGTCAGATATTTAAATCTCTTTTTTTCAAGAGGCGCCTGGGCAAAATGGCAGCATAAATTATAGATAAACAAAACAAATAGAAAACAACATGAAAAGTACAAATATGGCTAACTTTGTGCTAAAACACTGATCAAAACTCTTTAAAAGGGCTTTCAAGGTTTTAGGACTTTTGGATGTCAGAATTTATCTTTTTTTTTTTTTTTACATTATATAAGAGTTTCTTGACACATTTTAATCTTGTGTGGTGTCTCGGGGTGAAGTGACAGAGAAATGCCAGCTTGTCACATCCGTCTCCAGGCTATCTGTCAGCAGAGCCTGAATCAGGCCTGTGCAAACACACTGATGGCCTATCTGTGCCCGAGAACGATTGGGGACTTAATTAGGAGCCGTTAAGAAGTGTGTGATTAGACTGGTGAACGATGCTGCAGGGATGACTGACGCTCTGTGACCCTTCTGGATACAACAACCATTAACCTGTCAACTGTCTTTGTGTGTCTTTCCCTAAATCATCCTAAATTAGCATTTGAAAGATTAAACACTCAAAATTCACCCTCCAAAAACCTTTTTGAAATTGGACATTGCGTTACCATGCTAACAGTACTTTAAAGTCGGGAAGTTGCGCTAGTCTTTTCTTCCCTATTGTTCTGTATTTCCGAGTGAAACGGCCTCTGGAACAAGAACAAATGTAGGGCGGGGCTTGAGTTTTGTCTGTGTGGAATTGATTGGATGATTGTGGTTTGCTATTGGTGGATCTCATGTGAGTGACAGGTTGCCCCGCCCTCATCATCAGAGAAAGGATGTCGCAGCTTGATTAAATATTACAGGCCAAATTGCATGGTCTAAAGCGCACAGCGCAGGTGCACTTAGGGCGTGTCCGAATCCACTTTTGCTAGTTTAATGACGGAAAAAATGGTCGGCATGCCCGGCACATGGTCTAAAAGGGTCTCTTAATGAATAATGGGTCTGTTTTGGGCGTAATATGCAATAAACCAATCAGAGTCTCATCTCCCATTCCCTTTAAAAGCCAGTTGCGCTCGTGCCATGGTGGATTCGCTATTTACATGGCGGAATTTGCAAGCGGAAAAACGGAACGCTTCTCTAGCAAGGAAACGGATCTGCTCATGCGCGAGGTTAAAGCGCACGAGCAGATCATCTACGGGACAAGCCAGATTCCACCAAAGCATTTTTATCTTATGCACACAATAATAATCTTTTATAAATAATAGTACTAACGTGTTCAAAAAAAATACTGCGCCATTGACTTTAGAGCAGGTTTCAGTTGGTTCAAAATAGCAACACGCCAACAATGCACCTGAACACACCTCGTTTTCAGACCAGCACGCCCATGGGCGAACAGACGGGTGAAATTTGCTATTTAAATAACGTGGTTCAGGACGTGAAAATAATGACTGCGTCGGGTTGAAACTAGCAAAAAACACTTGCGTCGCGCCTGACGTCGCATTGCACCAGGTGTATGATAGGGGCCTACGAGGCACACGAATTTAACAAAATATTGATAAACTATTTAGAATAAACTGCAAGAATAAACTTCTGTAAAGAGGGGCGGCTCATTTGCATTTAAAGAAACATGCACGAAATCAGCATGTTTTTCCTTCAACTCAAAAATGGGCTTTTAATAAATGATCTGTGGGGTATTTTGAGCTGAAACTTCACAGACACATTCTGGGGACACCTGAGAATTGTGAAAAGGGGCATAATAGGTCCCTTTTAAATAACACATTTCAAATCAGCAAGAAAATCTGACACAAACTGTCCCATACATGTTGTTTCTTATGCTCAAATAGCATTATATTAATGGCGACTGCAGTGACGCGATTAGTTTACCAATCAGCGATTGGCTGTTTTATTCAGAAGGCGGGACTTATTCCATCATATTGCACTTTCTCCCATTCATAGTAATATGACTTTCTGGCCTTTTCGCTGTATAGCCAAGATCTAACGTCCATTGTTCACTAATGGTTTAATCGCAGCCGAATGTCTTTCCAGGGCTGCCGTGTGATGCTGTCGCGTGTTTGGGATCCGGACGGCTTTTGCAGCAGCTGTCAATGACAGATTTGTGAAGTTAATTAAAGCCGTTGTGCTGTTCATTACTGACCCCATCGATCTCCTGTGCTCACTTTCTCTTTTCCCTCACAGAAGCTGCATCTCTCTGGTTGTCTGTATAAAAATGTCTGCATTCAAATAAACAGTTGAAGAACAAGACGGCAGCAGTGAAGGTCTATTTTACACTAAGCTACTCAAAACTCTGCCATGTTTTCTGGCAATAGTGTCTTGTTTTGCTGTGATCCGCCCTCAGGGAAGGACAAGTAGCTACAATCGTACAATCGACGTGTGGTCAATTTAATGCGTCCTTGCTGAATATAAGTATTGAAGCACTGCTATAGTCGGTCATCCATGGCTGTACTGAGTAGACAGGTACTCTACGATTGATCATTAGGGTATTTTAGGTGCACAGTAGACTAAAGAATCAATGCAATCACTCAGGACGTTTGTTCATCATGAGTCCACAATAAGAGTCTTCTGGTTCAGTAATCATCCTCCATTCGCTTAGAGAAGTCATCGGCACATATTGATTAATGGAAAACAGCAACATGCCGTTTCGCTAAACAACTCATTGCTTTTCTATTGAACGCTCAGATGAAGGTACATTGAAATTACATACATCAGTGAACATCAAAAGACCATAGACATGATATGAGTCTGCCATATCAATGATAACTGCATTTATGAGTGAACATATACTGTATCAACTACCAGTTAATGGAAACTGTACACTTTTAGAAGAAAAGGTTCTATATAGAACGTTAAAGGGTTCCATCATATATAGAACCTTTTCCCAACATGGAATCATTTTATGGATTTAGTTGTAATTTATTTTTTAATTAATTCTTAAGTATACTCGTAGTATAAGGCAGCGCGTAAGTATACTTAAAAGTGAAATAACCCATTAAACACAAAAGTATTATGCAATCATTAAGACATTTCCCCTTATAAAGAACATTTTTTTGCATTAAGCATTCTTTAAAACTGAGTCAAGAACCCTAGAGTCCTATATAGGACCATTCTTTCTAAGAGCGACAGTTTGATTGTGTAGAACCACAAGTGGTTTTTAGTGTTTGCTCTGCATTTACAACGATGTTGTGGGTGGCAGAAGAGCTCGCCTCTCTTCAACAAGACAACTGAACAATAGTAAAGTAATGCTTCCCTTTGCATCACACTTCTTTGTCGCGAGAGGGAGTCAGACGGAAAGCGGCTCTTTGAGACACGGACCAGTGTGAATGCATCAGTCAGCGCTCGCGGCAGACGACACACGGCTCAAACACTCTCCTCCTTTGACATCTGAACATCTCTGGATGTATTTTAGTCCATGAGCTGAGCTGGACCAACTACAGCTTATTATTGAGAGGTTAGTTTGCATGCACCACTTATTATTTTACTGTAATAAGTTGTAGATATCACTGTTCAGTTGCTCTGATAATGTGATTGTTTGATCAATATGTTGACTAGAGAAAGGTTCCAAAAGTGTTTTCTGGCAGTGATGTCATAGAAGAACCATTTTTTAGTTCTTTAAAGAACCTTTTTGTAGAATAGAACAATTCCTTTCAACTCTTTCTCCACCAGCATTAAAAAAAAAAAAAGTTGCCAGCCAGCGTCAGCATTTTTGATCATTTTCACAAAACTTTCATGGCCCTCAGAATATTTTGTTGTATGAATATCTGCAATATATAAAAAGAAAGAACAAATCCTCAACAAAATGTTTTATTTTAGCTTCATGCATTCTTTTTTATCAACACTTGAATGTGGGAGGGTTTAATTTAAAAAGCAACATTTTGAACAAAAATCATGACTTCGTTGGATCGGATTCAGAGCGATGATCAAAACACAGATGGAGTAGATCGAGTCCATCAACACAGATGTTTCCTCTTCATGGGTTCAACATTTCATTTAGACAGTTTTGATTTATATGCTGTTTAGTGTTTGATGATCGCGTTATTTTACATGTGCGTCAGCAATCGCTTCTTTCTGCTTCTTCTCTTGTATTTTGATCTGGTGATTCTGTACTGTTTCAGAAGATGCGTAATAGTGCCCCCTACCGTACAACAGTGGAAACACACTGCAAAAAATGCTTTTCTTACTTAGAGTTTTTGTCTTGTTTCTAGACAAAAACAAGAACAAGAAACAAGAAGCATTTTCTAGACAAGTAAAAATTATTGTCTTGTTTTCAGAAAAAGATAATCTTATTTCAAACCGAAAACAAGATTATTTTGCTTACCCCATTGGAGGATTATTTTGCTTGTTTTAAGGAAAAACTCACTTAATTTTGATAATTTTTACTTGTCTACAAAGATTTAATAATTTTTAGATATTTGGATATTTAATCTGTATTTCATCAGAATCAACTTCTAATCATTCTCAGTGGGCCACTCCTGATAAACATTTTACAATTTATGGCCATTATTAAAGCTCTATTATGCAACAAAATTCATGTATAATTTAATAAAAACAATTTAAAGTGATTTTAAAGAGACTTCACTGGCAAAATGCTTAACCAGAGTCAAACACGCCTTGCTTTAGTAGGAAATACTTCTTTGCAAACTTTTAGTTATATTGGTGTTGACTTGTATTGAATTCAAAGAGTAATTGTTTAGCGGGAGTTTCCAGTGAAGGATCCAGTGTGTTGTAGGGAGTGGCTAAAGGCTGAAAAGATTTTTAGATATTTGGACTGAAAACAAGACAAAAAATCTAAGTAAGAAAAGCATTTTTTGTAGTGCATGCATTGTGTATGACAAGAGTGTATGGATCAGGATAATGTTTTCAGGTTACTCAAAGCTAATGAAAGTTTACAGTCATAATTTTGCAGTATTTATTTGCAATTGCTTCATTTCAAGATAAAATGCATTGAGTTTTTAAAAAGGCTGAGACATTGCTGGAAAATGTTCAACATTTAGCCCAGAATATGATTCTCAGTACATCCACACAGACAGTGAGCAGATTAATATTAATGTTAAACTACATGTTTTTGAAGTGACTGACACAGATGAATGCAGACACATTGATGTATTTTTTTAACTTCAGCTTAATCCGGTTTCACTCCTCTTCCATGTTCAATGTCATTCTGAGTTTGTCGATTTTCAACCTACTTTTTAGTGTTACAATGTTGGTAGTATATGTAAATGAACAATGTTTAACTGACAGAACGGCAGATTCTTTCCATTTTTCCCCCCATCCGTTTGGCCTAAAACACCAACATCCATGACTACATCATGTTGACTACAAACACGGAGGTCTGTTTCGGCATTCTCTCCATATTTACGATTCTTTTCAGCCTTTAGCCACTCCCTACAACACACTGGATCCTTCACTGGAAACTCCCGCTAAACAATTACTCTTTGAATTCAATACAAGTCGACACCAATATGACTAAAAGTTTGCAAAGAAGTATTTCCTACTAAAGCAAGGCGTGTTTGACTCTGGTTAAGCGTATCCGTTGCAGACTGGTGGGAGTGGACGTGTTGAAGTGTTGGAGTTTTCCTACCTATTTGGCAAAAGTTTTCTCTAGTCAGGTATTCAAAAAATGTTTTCGCCTTTCTACTGTATAGCAAGCCAAGTTTTACTGAAAGTACCCCTTTAAAATCACTTTAAATTGTTTTTATTAAATTATACATGATTTCTGTTGCATAATAGAGCTTTAATAATGGCCATAAATTGTAAAATGTTTATCAGGAGTGGCCCACTGAGAATGATTAGAAGTGGATTCTGATGAAATACAGATTTATTTACATGATCAAATCCCAAAGTGTAGCTATAATTAGGGCTGGGTATCGAGTTTGATACATTTTAGGCACCGACCGAATTGCCTCGATATAAAAAAATGTCTTGTCCTTCACTACCAAATTTCCATGCCTAAGGGGTTAATCTCGTCAGCGTAAGTATGCACAGGGTTCGAATATCGTTGCGGGATGCAGGTATTGCACATATTTTTACTCATTCCTGCAAGTTTTGCACTTACAATGCGGAAACATTTATTCACTGTAGCTTGTGGGCTGAATGAGGAAATCAATCCACACAGATGATCAGAGCAGATCAGTAATTCTTTCTGTGAGACGTCATTCTCTCTTTCAAAATGCACAAATGGCTTCACATAATCACACTGTGTCTGTAAGCGAGCAGCACGCTTTATCGACTGATATTGTTGAACACACAGTGGTGTAGTGCTGTTGTTGGATGCTGTTATTCTTTAGAAATGAATGAAACGGTTTGATTCATTCAAGTTAAAGTGTGCCGGTGATATTTTAGCATTTCCTCGTGCTTTCAGGCACACGTCAGTCTCCAGTTGGCTGAAATGAAGCCGTAGGAAGGGTGAACGAGCAGCAGGTAGTGTTTGACTCTGAAGTGTGATCCGATCGGTGTCGGTAAGCTTTTATCTGTGCAGGCGTTTGTCTCTGAGGACTCTCTTCACACATGGATGCTTATTTTAAAAGCTTGAAGCTCCCAACATGCAGCGTTTGCTGTCCAGTTTTTTTCTTCTGACCCGGCGAGAGTTTACCGACGGGACTCCCTCATGACTCTCATATGTGCTAAAAGACTTTGAGCTCAACTTACTGAGATTATCTAGGAATTTTAGTTGTAAACTAAAGTTTCTTCACAAAGAAAATGATTCAGTTTTTTCCGGTAAAACTTTAGTCTCATTTGTTAACAGAAGTCATATTATGCCCATTTACAAAGTCTTGATGTTGTTTTTGTGCTCTACTAGAACAGGTTTTCATGCTTGAATATTCATTATTCTCCATTGTTCAGCTCCTCTCTTCCCAGTCTGTCAGTAACGCTCTGTTTAGTTCCTGTCTCTGTGAAGCCCCTCCTTCTGAAAAGCACAATGTGCTCTGATTGGTCGGCTGGAGCAGTGTGTTGTGATTGGTGTTTGGGAAATGTCCCGCCCCTTACTATAACTGCCAGTTTCAACACACGACTAACTAACTCAACCAGGCCCCGCCCCTTTATTCTGTGTCTGAATTATTTAAATGAGGAATATTGTGAAGAAAATTCAAGACTACAATGGAGGCGTTAACACTGATATAGAGAATAACTCCCGCTGGAGGGACTTTGCAGAGCTTTTTCACACTCAAACAGCAACATTACACACTAAAGAAAAAGCATAATAGGTCCTTTCTAAACTAATCTGAACTAACAATGAGCAATATACACTGCCCGGCCAAAAAACTGAAGCATCTCTTGATGGAAATAACATCACAACATTTATTTCCATCCAGAGGTGCATCAATATTTGGTTAAGATCGACTGTTGCCAAACATAAAACATGCTAGAAACATAATAATTACCAATCACAGACTCTAAACAGCGACCGCACCTTTTTTTGGCCGGGCATCATTACATCATTCATTAAACTTTGTTAAAGCGGTCCTTGATTATGATTTCACGTGTGTAATGTTGCTGTTTGAGCATAAACAACATCTGCAAAGTTACAACGCTCAAAGTTCAATGCAAAGGGAGATATTTTATTTTAAAGAAATCGCTTTTTAATTACTACAACAAACGGCTGGTAGGAACTACAACACGCTTCTTCTCGGGGTGGTGACATCACAAATCCTAACATTTACATAAACCCCGCCCACGAGACCACACAACAAAGGGGGCGGGGCCATGTTGGGCTGCTTTAGAGAAGAGGAAGAGTTGTTGTAGTAGAGTGTTGTTGACATGCCGTCATTTTACGCCGGACTGCTTCACAAACGAGGGTCAATTCAACACAAAAGATTAACATGACGGCACATGCTAGTGGATGAGTTGAATCAACTCCACAGCAACTACATAAATTTATCCACTAACCATTCAGAAACATCCTAAAAGTTGTAACTTCTTCCTGAGTCTCTCCATCAGTGTCGACTCCGGTTTGAACAATGTAAGGCTGAACACCGTTACTGACAATCCTCATTTTGGCTGCGTGAGATTCTCCAGCTTTGTTGTTGTTGAGCTGTTAAAGCTCCGCCCTCTTCTGGAAAGGGGGCGGGAGCAGCAGCTCATTTGCATTTAAAGGGACACACACAAAAACGGCGTGTTTTTGCTCACACCCAAATATTTGACAAGCTATAATAAATGATCTGTGGGGCATTTTGAGCTGAAACTTCACAGACACCAGTTCATGTTAACTAATGTTAACAAATGAAACCTTGTGTTACAATTTTTCCAAATGATGTTGTTTTGCATGTGATGAAGTGGCTTTTGCATGTTTCAGTAGCAGCTGGAGGACTTTCTCTGTTTCTCTGTAACATCCCAATGTTTGACAGACCGTATAATTTCTTGCATAATACAGCGAGCTCTCTGAAAATGTTGTGTAGCTTTGGTGAATAAGAGGTTTACGGTCGGATTTGCATGTGCACTCTGTATATATGTATATATTACTCCTTCACTGACATCTGCATTAAACATGCATGTCACTGCCATTATAGTCATCTTATCAGACCAGATGAACAAGCTGTGGGCAATTGAAAGTGACAGTAGTGTATGGAAAATCAATTGAGCGTGTGCATCAGTCTGCAGCCGCTGGTAGAGTCGATCTGTGTGTCAGTGCGCTGATGCTGACTGTAAGTCCAGTAGTAAGTGAAGCTCCACCTCACTGCTGGATTAGAGCACAGCCGGAGCCGCTCACATTTAAAACCAGCCTTAAATACACTGATAAACGCTGCTGCGCTCATGTCAACAGATTTCACTGCAAACGCCGCCGGCTCAGAAAGAGAGAGACGCAGCACCGCAGGTAAACTCTTCACATTTACTCTGTTGAACTGTAGAAATAAGTTCTGTACATTTTATTTATTAAAATATATTTTGGTCTTTATAGTAGACGTAAAGTACAAAATGAAGCATTTAATGATTTTAGTCAACATTTTGAACAATTTCAATTGAAATTAAATCATTGTGAGCTTTTATGTCTTGTACTTTACACTTATTCTATTGCATAAGTAACAATTTCTGTAGATAATATTTTTTATTCAACATTTTATGTGTTAAAACATTATTTTGATCACTTTATATTAGATATAAAGTACAAAAATAGTCAATTTTAGACCAGAAAAGAAATCATTGTGAGTTTGTTGTGATTATTTTCTGCCTGGGTTTGTTCACTCTACATTTATTCTGTTGAATTTGGAATAAATTCTGTATATTTTATTGACCATTTTATTTGTTAAAACATTATTTTGCCCAATACCACTTTATATTAGATAAAAAGTGCAAAAATAGCCATATAATTATTTTGAGCTGTTTTAATTGTGAGCTTGTTGTGATTATGTTATGTCTGTGTTTGTTCACTTTACATTTTTTTTCTGTTGAATTAGGAACAATTTCTGTATAATATTTTTTATTCAACATTTTATGTGTTAAAAAATTATTATTGGCCACAACCCAGCCAGGGTTAATATTATAACTGAAATTAAAACTATATAAATAAAACATTTTCGTTACTGAAATAAAATAAGCTTAAACTGAAAATAAAACTTAAACTAAAATAAAATATAAACTTTTTCAGCTAGTTTACAAGTGAAAATTTCTTATTTTCATTTGGTTTCATTTGATGTACTGAAATAACTGAATGTAAACTGAAATAAAAATGTATAAAAACTATAAAGACATATTTAAAATATAACTAACATTAAAATTGAAAATATAAACATAAAATCGAATTCAAAATATTAATAAAAACTATAATAGTATATTCTCAGTGATACTAAAATAACACTGAACCCCGCAAACAAAATTATGTTACAGGAATATTTTGCTAACGTTCCCATTAAGTTATGAAAATTTTATTTTTGAATGTTCCTGAAGGTTTAAAACATCCAGTTTTCAAAATGTTTTGTATGAAGACGTTAGAGAATGGAATGTTTCGGAATGTTCTGAAACAAGTAATAGCGTTTAAAAAACGTTAGACAAACATTTGAATGTGTAAATAACATTTTTGCACTAACATTTTGAGAATGTTAATGTTTAAACTAACATTCTATTAATGTTACTAGAAAAACGTTGAGAGAACCTTGCCAGAACGTTCTGAGAACATTCCCTGTTAGCTGGGAAAATATCATTTTTAGATTAGATAAAAAGTACAAAAATAGCCATATAATGATTTGAGCCATAATTTTGAGCAGTTTTAATTGAATCATTGAATCAGAAATAAAATCACTGTGAGCTTGTTGTGACTATTTTCTGTGTTTGTTTTTGTTTTGGTGACATCTGTCTGTTGTTGTTCCAGTCTGCATGAGGCCTTTGGCTTGCTATTTTAAAGTCATGAGAAGGAAAAAATGTATTTTAATTTCCCAGATTTTAACACAGTCAGACCTTTTTGTGCATCTTTAATCTATCTGGATACATTTTGAGTTTATGTGATCAACCCATTTCTGTCCCAAAACTTGCGTGCAGACTGAGAGCACTGAGCGGTTAACATATATTTATAAAGACTTGCATTAAATGAAGCGTCTAAATCTGCACTTAAATGCTGCAGGAGCTTTTTCAAAACTTTTGACACTGATATTTTGATTTGATATAATTTAATTTTCTTAAGTGTTTACAGTGAAGTGAACGTCGTCTTTCGGTGAATCTGCAGTTTGAAGCTGCTTTTACTGAACAGGAGCCTTTAACTTGCACGACTGTTGATGGTCTTGATCACATTAACATTAAATAAATAAATAAAAATAAATCCTCTTATGGCACCTACACAGATGGGTCATTTAATCACTCTCTCTCGGGCTTAATTACTTCCTTTAATCGTAAGGGTCATTGTCTGTGCCCAATTTAAATTATTACAATTATAAAGCTTTCCTGCACAACACATTTTATGGATGGTGAAATAGGGACTTAACTTAATATTCGCTATTATCCGTTTTCATAAATAGGGTTTTGATGTTAGCATGTTGCTAAGCTAATGCTCAGATCATATGTTTGCAACAGCACATATCTCTGCTTATATTTAGCTTCCCTCAGATCTGATTGACGTGTATGTGTTTGATGAGATGACGCAGAGACATCCACCTGAGCGCAAGGTTTTTCAGAGGACATGTTCTCTACACCTTCAGACAGGAGCCGTTAGCGGGAACTAATCAATACTGAGAGCCACAGGACGCTTTATCAGCCGCCCGAAAGGGCTTCAGTTCATATAGTGAAAGTTAGAAATGTTCAATATCTTCAAACACTGCAGAACACAGATCTTAAGAGAGCAAAAAATGTCTCTGTATAAGTTCGTTTTTAAAGGATTAGTTCACTTTAAAATGAAAATTACTCCAAGTTTTACTCATTCTCAAGCCATCCTAGGTGTATATGACTTTATTCGGATGCGTCAGGATATTTATTAATATAACTCTGATTGTGTTCATCAGAAAGAAGAAAGTCATATACACCTAGGATGGCTTGAGGGTGAGTAAAACTTGGGCTAATTTTCATTTTAAAGTGAACTAATCTTTTAATATTCATAAGCAATACCACACGAGCAAAAGTGCTGTTTTCCCGAATATCAGCACGTTTGGAAATGTGATTTTATACAACAAAGAAGTAAATATTAGGTGACCTACATTTTTAAACTCACAATATTGTCTGTTTTGCTCTTTTTTGCCAATGAAAATAGTTCCAAATAAATCCACAGCAGAGCCATTGCGCGACTGAATCCATGTTTTTGAACGAATCGGTCTAATTAATGACTCAACGACTCACTCATAAAGACTTGCGTTCAAGTCCAATTTTTTATATGAAATGTAAACAAATATTAATATGTAATTATAAAATATTAAACAATACACAAACGAAAATAACAATATAATAAACTATAACTGTGTTTAAAAAAAAGTCAGCTTTTAAGTATTAAATGCGGTTAAATGTGAAAATAACACCAATATCATACACTAGAGTTAAGTGTGTAAATTAAGTGTGATCTGCTGTGACGTCACAATCATGGTGCATTGTGGTCTATGGATCTCCCTTAAGTGTACATGTCGAGTAGACTCGCTCCCTCTGTCAAAATCGAGCGGTCGAGGGTCTGTCCAAACAAAAATTATTTCCCTCGTCCACTTGACGCACTTCAAAATGGCTCCCGAGTGTATGTCTAAAAGTGAAGTTAAACGCAGCCCCTGAATGAATCAGCCGTTTTGAATGAATCATTTGATTGAATGATTCAATGACTTTGCCGCCACCTACTGGTGGTTTTAGTTTCATATTTGAAAGTATAATTTCATTTTAGCTGAAGGGCCGAGAGAGTAAATGCTTTTGTTTTCGGTCGTGAATCTTGTGATTGTAATCTCTGGTTAAAGAGACGGAATGAGTGGATAAAGGTAGATAGAATACGTTTATAAATATATTTTATTAAGAGTGAAATATGAGATAATGTTAAATATAACAGATAATTAAGTAACTGCAGTCGCATTATACAATGATTTTGTGATCAGGAAACTAAATAAATAATACTAATTATTATTATTATGAATAATATTAAGTAAAATAAATAAACAAGTTAGGGGAAAGGGAGTTAAAAATAAATGTAACCTGTACACTGAAAAAAAAAAATTGGTGTAGAAACACTCAGAAATTGCTAGTAAAATGTACATATACTTACAAAGAAATGGCAAGTAACATTGAATTAAACATATTTTCTGGTAAAACGTACTCCAGTAATCTTTGTTTTCTTAACAACTTTGTGTATATCTGTGTCTTGGATCATACAATGTAAAAAAACATAAGACCAGAGACAGAATACAGCATTCACATTAAAGCCTGGGATATTTTTAGATATTTTTCAGAAAGAAAAAAAATGCTGGGTTAAAAAATGGACAAACCCAGCAAAATGGTTGTTTTAACCCAGCGGTTGTGTTAAATGTTTTAAAGATTATAATGTCCCGAGACTCTGAATATTGTTTCATAATATTCACATTAAAGTCGTCATAAAACGGAAGTTGCGTTACAATGAAAACAGCACTTTCAAGTCAAGAAGTTGTGCTCGTCGTTTCTTCTTTATTGTGCCGTATATCCAAGTGAAACTGCTTCTCAAACAAGAACAAATGTAGGGCGGGGCTTGATTTTGTCTGTGGGGAATTGATTGGATGGTTGTGGTTTGCTATTGGTGGATCTTATGTGAGTGACAGGTTGCCCCGCCCTCTTCATCAGAGAAGAGAGGGGAAGATATTCTGATTCAAATTATGAGGAACATGAATTTAAAACAATAATAATGTGCACCAATAAATAATTTATGATAAACACTGCAATATTCCATTAAAAAACAAATTGAATTGTCCATTTTGATTTCATGGTGAGCTGTAACTACTGATCAAATGAGGAAAGTATTGTTGAACCTCCATCCTAAAGCTAAAGGTGTGTCAACCCTTTATCACATTCACCATGTGATTCAAGAACAATGTTATTTACTATGTTTTTAAATGAAGAAGTATTTTTTTTAGTATTTCTGCAGCATGTGTTATTGCTTTGCCCATATTTCTGGAGCTTGAGGCAGTTCTCTGTTTGGCGTCGCAGTACAGGAAGGTCAAGAGCACAAACAGAGCATGTTCTTATTTCCCTTAAGCCTCTCGCATCACATGCACCACAGTTCTTGGACGCTTGTGCAACAGATAAGGGCTCAAAGCAAAAAACACTGGTATAACCACACTAAACCGAGCTTTTGCATCAGCAAAAATGCATTTTTCACATTGTGAGAGAGGTCACTGTGAAGAGGTTCTCCTGGAGAACGAGTCAGAATGTACTTCAAAAACTCTAAGAGTTTAATGGGGTTTGATGGAGTGCTAAGTAACGTTTGCGCTCTCGTCGTCACAGGAATGGAGGGGCCCATGGACATGGATCGTGGCTTCTTCAGGAAAGTGGACGTTCCCGATCATGCACACTACATAGTGGCTTTTTTCGTGGCGATCATCGGGGCTGTGGGAGTGATCGGGAACCTGCTGGTCATGTATGCCTTCTTTAGGTAGGCCTATGGGTCTCATATATTCAATATTAAGGTGTATTTATTCTTATAAGGCTGTGCCAAATAATTTTGACAATGAACGTTTCTAGTTAAGCATTCCCAGAGGTTGCTCTCTTATGAGTTTTTTAATTATATATCATTTAAGTATGCTTTCCTGTAGCTCAGTGGTTAGAGCATGGCACTAGCAATGCCAAGGTCATGGGTTCAGTCCCAGGGATTGCACATACTCAGATACAAATGTATAGTATAATGCAATGTAAGTCGCTTTGGATAAAAGCGTCTGCCAAATGCATAAATGTAAATGTAAATGTATTAATCTGGCCTCAGATGTTTCTCCTAAAAATGTCATAGGACAATAGTTTTTATGCTGTAAGAGTATACAAAATTTTGGAATAATTAAGATTTTATGTTTTTGAAAGAGTCTCTTCTGCTCACCAAACTGCATGTATTTGATCAAAAATACAGTAAAAATTGTAAAATATATTACAATTTGAAATAACTGTTTTCTATGTACATATGTTGTAAAATGTAATTTATATCCAGTGATCAAAGCTGAATTTTCAGCATCATTACTCCAGTCTTCAGTGTCACATGATCCTTCAGAAATCATTCTAATATAATGATTTGATGCTCAAGAAACATTTCTATTGTTGTGCTGATGCTTCAATGTTTTTCTTTCTCTTAATAACTCTTAAATTATGAGTCACTCTTTATGTGACTCACTGCTGATGTTGTCATTTGTTTTAATTACTTGTACTGCTGTATACTTGAAGTCTGTCAGTCTTGACGAGGTTTTATACTGACAGGTTTATTTTAGTCTTTGCTGAGAGGGACAGTCTGCCATCAGTAATAGATGATGACAGCAGACACACTGCAGCTTCATCATACACACTGCAACGTTTTGGGAGTGAAACCACATTTAAGTATGAAAGTGAACATGTTAAAGGGGTCCTATTTTGCTTTTTTATATGTTCAACTTAGTGTGTAATGTCGCTGTTTGAACATGAAAATGTCCCTTATTCTCTATATTAGTGTCAGTGTTTCTGAACTCCCTGAAATGCCTCCATTGTAGTCTTGAGTTTTCTTCACAATATTCCTCATTTAAATAGTTAATATGCAGAATAAAGGGGCGGGGCCTGGTTGAGTTAGTTAGTAGTGTGTTGAAACTGGCGGTTATGGTAAGGGGCGGGACATTTCCCAAACACCAATCACAACACACTGCTCCAGCCGACCAATCAGAGCACATTGTGCTTTTCAGAAGGAGGGGCTTCATAGAGACAGGAACTAAACAGAGCGTTACTGACAGACTGGGAAGAGAGGAGCTGAACAATGGAGAATATGAGGAAAATAATCAACATTCAAGCATGAAATAGAATTGATAGTTAAGACTTTTTTTTTAATGAAGTAAAAGTCTTTTAGTGTAATTATACAAACATCTTCCTTCAGCTCGTGTTCACGTTTTTTGCTGTGAAATCTATACTGGTTTTTATCAAGTAAACTTAAGAATAACTTTGATATTGTTAGTAATATTTTAACTGGACTGAAGCAGGTTTACTTGATTATCCAGACATCATTTATTAGAAAAATCATGAGTATCAAATATGATCATCAGGCTTTTGAGGAAGGTTTATTTGTTCATCTCTCAATCATTATTGTATTGCATCGCATAATATATTTTAAAACTACAGAGCTTTGATCATAAAACTAAGCATTTCAATATCTTACTAAGACACTTTATTTTAGGGTTCAATTCTCACTTTTAACTAGTTGCTTATTAGATGCATATTGCATATTGGTTGTTTATTAGTACTTATATAGCAGATATTAATGCCTTATTCTGCATGACCTTATTTTACATGCCTTAATCCTACCCAATACCTAAATTTAAAGGCTACAAAAACTAACTTACTTACTATTAATAAGCTGTAAATTAGAAGTTAATTGAGGCAAAAGTTGTAGTTAATCGTGAATACATGTTCCCTATACTGAAGTGTTACCCACTACTTTCTATATTATTGGCAGATATTGATATTTATATGCATTTTATGCAAGTATCTGCTGTACTATAAAAAGATCTCATTGATTTACATTATAAGCATCACAATTTCATCACTCTTTGTCTATATAAATATCAGCATCTGCAGAAAATTGCATATTTGTGCTCAGTTTGGGCTGTTTTTTCCTCCACATTCTCACTATTTCATACTAAATAAGCTGTAAAAGCCTGATGTATCACATATGATAACTGCAGTGTGATTGTGGAGTCATATATTGCAGGTTTAGTGTTTTCAGTACTTTCGGACTGAAGTCATGAAGTAGTGCCAGTAACTTTCTCTGTCTCGGATGATATCTAATGCTCTATGCGACACATTCAGTCTAAATCCTCAAGGGCCGCAAACACACTTTTTACATTTAGTTCAGCTCTCACTCTTGCTCTCTCTTCAGTCCCATGACGTTTTTTTTGGATTACATCTCTAAAGACAAAACACACTCTCATGAGTGCTAAAGGTCTGAGTCTGACACTGAGAGACAGACCTGCATTCACATGTTGAATTATGAAAGCTCATTTACTTACCCTCATGTCATTCCAACCCGGTTTGTCTTTCTTCTGTGGAAAACAAAAGGAGAATTTTTTAAGAATGTACATTGAATATAGACTTCTTTTTATAATACATTTGATATTTGGCTTAAAATACTTGATCTATCCCTTAAAGTTTATTTCCGCATGGTTTATTTATTTATTTTTGTTAGAACTTTACATTAAAGTTTCATTAGTTAACTAAATAAACTTACTAGTCTTTATTATTTTTAGATAATGTTAATTTTAACATTTACTAATATGTTTTTGAGTTAAAAGTTGTATGTGTTAACATTAATTAGTGCACTTTGAACTAACATGAACAAACTATAAATAAGTGTATTTGCTATTAAGGCAAGACATTACATTGTTTTTTCATACACTGGTCAATTTTGAGATTTTGGGCTTTTGGCCCAAAACATCCAAAATAACTTTTAAGTGTTTATTTTATTGCATTTTATCTATTTGCGACGGTCAATTCCAATACATATCTTTAAAGAGTTTTTTCTCCACTTCAGTATCACTTACATATACACCAAAATTTACAGATTTATTCCTATCTATATTCTGAAGGTTTTTACTGAAGGGTTTGATCATATATCGTTCATCTGATTTATAAAATTTTTTTTCCTTAAAACATGGTAAAAATGTATTTTTTTCTGTCTATTGACAGTATTTTCTGCTTTCTGGAGTGATAAGAAGAGATATCCAAAATCCCTTCTGTAAAAACATTTAACTCAACAAAATGAAACAAGAATTTCGAACCTGGCTTCATCCAATGTTGGGATTTATTTTCTGGAATGAATGCAAATTAGTGCATATGATGCTTCATTTGCAAATTTTAAACATAGCATTTAGAAAACTTACAAAAAAATTGTTAAATTCTTAATGTGATTATGGTGATATCTATTAGTTACATTTTTATTGCTTATTCTCCTAGGGTGTCGTGCCTTAACTAGCATTAGCCAGTATTAATAAATGCTTTAAAAACTATTTTTCTCATTGTTAGTTTATGTTAGATAAAGCATTAAATAAAGCTAACAAATGAGACCTTATTGTTATGGTTTATTTTAAAGTTATGTCTTCTAGAAGCTGCTGTTTGCATTGGTCCACTAACAATGTGATTGCATAATGCCATGAAAAGAAGCCACGCAATTATATAACATGTTACACACTGAGTGTAAACAAAGCAAAATGTTTTTGACCGTAATTAATCAGATGCACATGCAGGCCTGTAGGATTTTGGAGTGAAGGGGTTATGGGTGACAGTGGCACATGATGGTGTGGAAGTGGAAAACAAACCATCTGTTTCTCAATGATCATTGACAGGATTCAGAAACAAAGCCACTGACGGCCTGTTTAATTTACCAGAGCCATTGCACATGACAGGAATCAATGTCCGACCTCATTAGAACGCTTTCTCATTTATTCTAGCAGTCATCTCCATTAACTTTGCTGAGTGGGAGACCGAATTTACTAAATGTGCTTAGACATACTCAACAGGCTCATAAAGTTTACATGTTTAAATGCATTCCATTTCAAGTTTTCATTAGTTAACTACATTAATCAGCATGAACTAACAAACTGCAAAAATTATGTTTGCCTGGTTTTCCAGTACAAATCTTAAATCAAGATACATTTAAATTCTGGGTTAAAAATAACCCAAGTTGGGTTGAAAATGGACAAACCCAGCGAATGGGTTGTTTTAACACAGTGGTTGGGTTAAATGTTTACCCAACCTGCTGGGTAGTTTTATTTAACTCCATAATTGTTTAAAAATGACTGTATTGCTTGCTTAAAATGAACCCAAAATATGTTGGAAATTACCATTTATTAATATGTTTAATAAAAAATAATTAAATAATTGACATTTACTAAATTGCTTATTAATAAATGTTCCTCTTTTGATAATTATTGTTGCCTCTAGTAATTATGTGTCTGATTTTTAATTTCCAACATATTTTGGGTTCATTTTAGGACAGCCATATAGTCATTTTTAAACAAAAGTTGGGTTAAATAAAACTACCCAGCAGGTTGGGCAAACATTTAACCCAGCCGCTGGGTTAAAACAACCCAATCACTGGGATTTGTCCATTTTCAACCCAACTTGGGTTGTTTTTAACCCAGCATTTTTTAGAGTGTGGTTAATTTCAACATTTACTAATACATTAATAAGCTGTATCTGTTAATATTATTTAATGGACATGAACTAACAATGAACTAACTTTAAAAAAATATTAATAAACACTGTAACAAATGTACTTCTCTATGTTAGTTAACTAACCTTAACTAATGAGACCTTATAGTAAAGTGTTACCAGAATGTGTGTTAAAAAAGTAAATAGAGTAAGTTTTAATAAGGATAATGTATTTTTTTTATGTTCAAGGTAACTCGCTTCATGCATCTGCGTATTAATATTGTCCGATGTGTGGAAAACAAAGGCAGAATCCACATCCCTCGCGGATTATTTTCAGTGTTACCCAATAACTAAACATGACTGCTGTTAATCACACGTCGATAACAGACTCTTATCATATGTGTGGATTTTCTCCCTAACTGAGAATGCCTCAAACTGAAGCATCTCTCAGGAGGTCGTCTGTCGGCTAAGAGCTTTCTAGGAAAGGACGTGTTCATCCTGTGAAGTGCTGATGTATCGAGGGCGACTAATGCTTGATGGTTCATAAGGTGATGCCGGGCCACTTCCAATCAGAGGAAATTGCGTGAACCGTGACTGTACGATTAATGAGATGACGTGCAATCACAATGATTGTTGAGCGATGAATCATCTCTGACTCCATGCGTTGAGTCAATGAACCTTTTTAAGCGTGTAGAAGTTTCTCTCACTGTTTTACCCCATAGATTTGATCCACAAACTTCCTTTAAATGATCAACATGATCATAACTTTGCTGATAAACCTGTCGTGCTCAATCTACTACAGTCCTTCTGTTGTCTGATTGATAGTTTAGACGTAATTAGCAAGTAAAAGTCTTTTAGTAGAATTGTACAAACGTCCTCCTTCAGCTCGTGCTTCACGTGTTTTTCTGCTGTGAAATCTGTACTGATTTTTATCATGTGAACTTAAGAATAAATTCGATATCGTTAGTAATATTTCAAGATGAACACTTACTGGACTGAAGCAACTTAAGTTACTTAGCAACTTACTTTTTGTCCAAATAAATAGCATTTAAATTGCATATTTTTGGTTAGTTTAGGCCTCTGAATAAAATTGAGCTGTTTTTTCCTCCATATTCTCACTATATCATACTATATGAGCCATAAAAGCCTGTCAAATATGATACTTTTTTAGATTATTTAAATAATATTTTGTCTAAAGGTTCAGTAAACTTGCATTTCCAACAATTATATTCTTTCTGACTATTTCTTCATGTCAGGCTTTACAGGGTTAAGGAAGAGCTTGTTTGATAATGCATCATGCAGAAATGAAAACTCCTTATCTGAATCTTTACATACATACACTCTAAAAAATGCTGGGTTAAAACAACCCAAGTTGGGTTACAAATGGACAAACCCAGCAATTGGGTTGTTTTAACCCAGCGGTTGGGTTAAATGTTTACCCAACCTGCTGGGTAGTTTTCATTTAACCCAGCTATTGTTTAAAAATGACTGTATTGCTTGCTTAAAATGAACCCAAAGTATGTTGGAAATGAACATTTATTAATAAGTTTAATGAATAATAATTAAACAATAAGCATTTATTAAATTGCTTATTAATAAATGTTCACCTTTTGATTATTATTGTTGCCTCTAGTAATTTGATTTTTAATTTCCAACCTATTTTGGGTTCATTTTAAGACAGTAGTTGGGTTAAATAAAACTCCCTGGCACGCTGGGAAAACATTTAACCCAACCGCTGGGTTTGTCCATTTTCAACCCAACTTGGGTTGTTTTTAACCAGCATTTTTTAGAGTGTATGATTGCATATACTGTGTACATAGATCTGTGCGTATTTTTAAAACTGCAACTGCATAAAAAAAAATTGTTGGTCATAATAAAGTGCAAATAATTGTTTTTTACATCTGTGCATTTAAGGTTTAAAGGTGTGTGAGGTGAAGCTGTTGGTGTTTGGTTGGTCAAAGTCAATCTGTTTACTAATCTGTATTGAGGAAATGGCCATAAATAACATGCTTTTTGAATTTGGGATAGTAACAAACTGTAAAAAGGTATTTCGTGTTTCAGTAACAAAAAGCTACGGACGCCTCCAAACTACTTCATCATGAATCTTGCCGTGAGTGACTTTCTCATGGCTATCACTCAGTCGCCGATCTTCTTCGTCAACTGCATGTACAAGGAATGGGTGTTTGGTGAAATGGGTAACTAATTTCCCAATCTTCTCATCCTGACTTACTCATTTGCGATCCGTGCTCCATATCCCATGTGCTTGTATGTGCTTCTCCACGCAGGCTGTAAGATGTACGCCTTCTGTGGAGCTCTGTTCGGGATCACGTCCATGATTAACCTTTTGGCCATTTCAATCGACCGCTACATCGTGATCACCAAGCCCCTGCAGGCCATCCGCTGGACATCCGGACGGCGAACGCTAATTATCATCCTCCTGGTCTGGATCTACTCTCTGTCCTGGAGTCTTGCACCTCTTCTGGGATGGAGTGAGTGTCATGTATTTCCTCTGCCTTTGAAAGAGAACAATATGACAAGTGTGGGAGAAAAGAATCAATTTTCTCATGCATCATGATTCTCTCTTCAATGATTCTGAACTTAGTTTCCCCCGCATATACACAACCAGTCAAAAGTTTGGAAACGGTAAGATTTTTTAAAAGAAGTTTCATCTGCTCACCAAGGCTGCATTTATTTAATTTAAAATACAGTAAAAACAGTAATATTGTGAAATATTATTACAATTTAAAATAACTGTTTTCTGTTTGAATATATTTTATAAAGTAATTTATTCCTGTGATCAAAGCTGAATTTTCAGCATCATTACTCCAGTCTTCAGTGTCACATGATCCTTCAGAAATCATTCTAATATGATGATCTGCTGCTCAAGAAACATTTATTGTGTACAATATTTTTTTTCAGGATTCTTTGATGAATAGAAAGTTCAAAAGAACAGCATTTATTTGAAATATAATCTTTTGTAACATTATAAATGTCTTTACTTTCACTTTTGATCGATTTAATGCATCCTTGCTGAAAAAAATAATTAATTTCTTTAATTTCTTTTCAAAAAAATTAAAATAAAAATTCTTACTGACCCCAAACTTTTGAACGGTAGTGTATAATGTTACAAAAGATTATATTTCAAATAAATGCTGTTCTTTTGAACTTTCTATTCATCAAGGAATCCTGAAAAAACTGTTTTCAACATTGATAATAATCATAAATGTTTCTTGATCATCAAATCATCATATTAGAATGATTTCTGAAGGATCATGTGACACTGAAGACTGGAGTAATGATGCTGAAAATTCAGCTTTGATCACAGGAATAAATTACTTTATAAAATATATTCAAACAGAAAACAGTTATTTTAAATTGTAATAATATTTCACAATATTACTGTTTTTACTGTATTTTTAATTAAATAAATGCAGCCTTGGTGAGCAGAAGAAACTTCTTTTAAAAACATCGTACCGATTCCAAACTTTTGACCGGTAGTGTATATGATAGCAGAATTCAATCTTTCTTTTTTGTCATATAAACATCAGCATCTGCACCACACATGGCATATTTTTGCTCAGTTAGGGCCTATAATAATTTGTAAGTACTTATAATTAAACAAGTAATTTAATAAAGTTAAGTCAGTAAACTCATTAATTAATAAAAAAAATTAAAAAGATTCCCACCTCTACATAATGATATTTTGAAGTTTCTCCACTATCTTTGACCCTGTGTTGAAATCGTTCTTGGATAGGTTCCTATATCCCAGAAGGCCTCATGACATCCTGCACATGGGACTATGTAACATCCACTCCAGCAAACAAGAGCTACACCTTGATGCTCTGCTGCTTCGTGTTCTTCATCCCTCTTGGAATCATCTCTTACTGCTACTTCTTCATGTTCCTCGCCATTCGTACTGCAAGCAGGTACAACGTGTACACATGCACACACTCTTGCCTGAATTGGCATGACCATGATAAACAATGGTGAATATGATTTCACCAAGTAGAACATGTTCCTTGTTTATCCTGGAACAGTATTCCAGTCAACCCAACATGAAGGACAAGTTTACAGTTAGGGTGGTGCGGTTCCACTGAAATATGAACTCAACACAGACCAAAGACACCTAAACAAACCAAAGACAGGACGTGATGTCACAAGATGTGACCCTAACAAGGACGTTGCTCATGATGTTGCTTATTACAGTTATATACAGGCGTCAGAACCGCGTCTTCCTGCAGCAGATCTTGGTTTGTATGTGCAACGGAGGAATTCCTGCCACTGTTTTTTACACATTTATAAGCTCTCAGTTCTCAGCTGATAGAAATACCATCATATGTGCACTCAAACAACGAGAGCATTAAGCACACAGCATTGTTTTGGATGTTTGGTAAGTTCCATCGCAAAATATACATCATAAGGTTCAGGTTTGGTGTTAAAAATGAGTGTGAATGCTAAGCGAACCAGGACTAAATGTATCATTTTCTTTTTTGGTCCAGACCAAAAGGACCAAGAGAACCGAACTACAAGTGTGAACGCACTCTTAATGTCATATTTAGGCTTTTAAATCAGTGTTATTCACCTATTATTTCCCTTTGATTTTAGGGATAAGTTCCATAACTTATGGAAAAGTAAGATAAAATAACTTAGGGTTAGGTTTAGGACCAGGGCTTGACATTAATCAAACGCCAACCCGCCAAATGCGTGTGTATTTCAGCAGTGCCATGCATCGCAGTCACTCCGACTAGCCAGTTTGGCAGGTTGAATTTTATAATATATACATTTTTCAATTGCAGTCTTTTAAAAAGGCATCTGAAATAATAAACTAAGTGCAATGTAGTGTCAAAAATGATTTTTTTATACCAATTGTAACGGTGGTACCCTAAATATTGGAATTTAATCAAAAACTAAATCCTCAAAATAATCTTTGCCAATTTGGGTGCCAGGCAGACTTAAATCTACCAGACTTAAATTGACCCAGGATAACTCAAACCACCAGTTACACACCATTAGATGTCAACGTAATGTAATGGAATTCATTCACAAAAAAAAAAAAACATCCCACACAAAAAATTCAATCTCATCAAATTGTAATGTGCAATATCAAAAATGGGACTTTTCACACAGAGGATCACTGCAAGTACACAAAACAAGTCTTTTGATGTGATGCGTTAATTATTAGTCCATGGGGTTAAGAGTTCGTTTCTCAAAATCAAAAGGAAAAAACAAAACAAACAAAAAAAAACGTTGGCGAAACACTTCAATCATTTCAATAATCAAAATATTCAAAAAAAACAACAGTTCAGAATCAAACATTTACCCCAAAAAGAAAACAAAAATAAGTAAAGTTTTTAAGATAAAAGAAAATGTGAGTGTGTGTTTGTTTCTTGTATTGGATGCAAATGATGTTGGGGAAGCTTTTGGTAGTTTTAAAGTGCGTTGTTGGTAGTGAATACCTGAATTGAGTCGACACTCTGCAGTTTTAAGAACCAATCAATAATTAAATTATTGTTTAATTATTTCCGCTCACAATCCTCCACACCTTTCTCCCGATTGGCTCTTGCAACAATACATTTAAAAACAGTGCGGTTCATCCCAAAACCGTCACACAATACTGAAATATCTGAAACGCTTCCAATACTCATTTTCCGCAGAATAGATACACGATACCAGCCGCACTTTCTCTATCTCATCTCTCCGACAGCGAGTTGACATACAAACCTGCTTTGTTTCATTTGCTCCGGATGAGTATTGTTGGAGTTTCAGAGCTTGAATTTCGGCGTGGGATTGCGCATAATTTTACTAATTCCAGCAGGTTTCAAAGCCGCCTCTCAGTACTAAACTGAGTTCTCTTTCGCTGCTCGCTGTGCTTAAACAGTCAAATACACACAAAATAATGTCAAAATGCCGGTCTTGGTGAGTGTTCACGTAAACACAGTCAGTTATGTTAAGTGAACATAAACAGTTGAGAAAGAAAACGCATTTGTGTAACAGTATAATTGATCCGTGCGTCAGGTCTTAAAGTGACAGCAGCCTAATAAACCTGCTGCCAAATTATGAGATAATATTAAAAATATCTATATGGCAGTTTTCCCCAGGGTATCGATGTCAAAATTGTGGCCAGTGAAAATGCTGAGTGGCAAGTATCTTTGGAAAACCAGTAGCCACAGTGACTGGTGAGCAAAAAAGTTAATGTCAAGTTAATGTTTTTGGACAGGAATCTTCAAAATCACCATGAACAATCAGGACAGGTCACGGCAGGACATCTGGTCATCATAACTGGAACGTCTGCATGGTGTACAATGTCATTCTTGGGGAAAAAAGTCTTATTGTCCATCTTCCTGTGTGTTCAGAGATCTGGAGAAGATGGGAAGCCATGTGAGGAAGACCACCCTCATCCAACAGCAGTCCATAAAGACGGAGTGGAAGCTGGCGAAGATCGCGTTTGTGGTCATCATTGTGTTTGTGCTGTCCTGGTCTCCTTACGCCTGCGTCACTCTCATCGCCTGGGCAGGGTAACTATCACTGTGATCTTTTTGGAATTATTTCAAACAATATCTGGAATTTTTGTGTCTTTGGTTAGGCTGTTGGTTAAATGTTGTTCAATGAACTGATTTTGAGTTAATGCATGTGCATCTCTAGCCTGGACTTTTATGCTATTGATGTTTTTCTATTAATATCCAACAGCAAATAAACATTCTAAACATTTAAACAGCTGCAAATCTGTATATGTATACACACTCTTAAAAATGAAGGTTCTTTATTGGCATTAATGGTTCCATGAAGAACCTTTAACATCCATGGAACCTTTCCATTCCACAAAAGGCTCTTTATAGAGGGTATGCATAGATGTCACTTTCCCGCCGGATCGCGCTCCCTCAGCTGGACTGAGTGGCAAAAGAACCTGCTGCATGACTGGATTTAATAGGGGAAACTGCAAAAACGCGAGTAAAACAAACGATTACACTAAAGGTTGGGCTTGAAAGTGTTCCTTATGACATGTCAAAGAAACCTAATCCATGGATATTGGCATGCAGCCAGGAATCGTGTTTCCTGACATTTATATGTGCCTGATTTCGACGCCGGGGAAATACATAAAGCAAATCTGCCTGTGAACGCTTATATAAATACAATATAGTTAAGTCTAAATCGGAGCGATCACTTACACTACCAGTCAAAAGTTTGGAAACGGTAAGATTTTTAATGTTTTTAAAAGAAGTTTCATCTGCTCACCAAGGCTGCATTTATTTAATTAAAAATACAGTAAAAACAGTAATATTGTGAAATATTATTACAATTTAAAATAACTGTTTTCTGTTTGAATATATTTTATAAAGTAATTTATTCCTGTGATCAAAGCTGAATTTTCAGCATCATTACTCCAGTCTTCAGTGTCACATGATCCTTCAGAAATCATTCTAATATGATGATCTGCTGCTCAAGAAACATTTATTGTGTACAATATATATTTTTTCAGGATTCTTTGATGAATAGAAAGTTCAAAAGAACAGCATTTATTTGAAATATAATTTTTTGTAACATTATAAATGTCTTTACTCAATTTAATGCATCCTTGCTGAATAAAAGTATTAATTTCTTTAATTTCTTTTCAAAAAAATAAAAATAAAAATTCTTACTGACCCCAAACTTTTGAACGGTAGTGTATAATGTTACAAAAGCTTTGTATTTCAGATAAATGCTGTTCTTTTGAACTTTCTATTCATCAAGGAATCCTGAAAACAAAAACTGTGTTCAACATTGATAATAATCATAAATGTTTCTTGAGCAGCAGATCATCATATTAGAATGATTTCTGAAGGATCATGTGACACTGAAGACTGGAGTAATGATGCTGAAAATTCAGCTTTGATCACAGGAATAAATTACTTTATAAAATATATTCAAACAGAAAACAGTTATTTTAAATTGTAATAATATTTCAAAATATTACAGTTTTTACTGTATTTTTAATTAAATAAATGCAGCCTTGGTGAGCAGAAGAAACTTCTTTTAAAAACATTAAAAATCTTACCGTGTCCAAACTTTTGACTGGTAGTGTATATCAATGTAATATATTTCGTCATATCGTCCAGCCCTAAAACTTGTATAGTTTTTGTCAGTGTTTATTTAAAAACAACCAATTATGCAGAATATAAGATGTTAAATATTTAATTGATGAGTTGTCAACACAATATATAACAATACAATATATAGGGTATGATTTTACCCCAATGTACAACATTTAACACAAAATGATAACTGCAAAACATGTCCAGCTGTTTCTGTGAATTGCAACGACTTATTTGCTTCTTTTTTCTTTAGCTTTCAGCAGTCTGTAAGAATATACCTCAGATTTTGTGTCAAAGCTATTTCAGTCGCAAAGCTCTTTCCCGTTTTGGATGTGTTTTGTGTGTTTTTCGCAGCATTCCCGCTGAAAACCAATGCTGTCTTTTGCCACTCAGTGGGCGTAACCGCAGTCATAACGGTCGACGGTGGCGTCACATGCATCCCCTCTATAGTGGAAAGAGGTTCTATAGATTTTAAAACACTAAGTTTTTCACACTAAGGGTTCTTTTAAGAACTGTTCACTGAAAAGTGCTTTGAGAAACCAAAAATGGTTCTTCTATGGGATCGCTGTGAAAACCTTCACCAACTCTTTCAGTCTTTATCCGAAAAACCATCGACTTTGTAGCCAGAAGTGCTAAAATGTGTCATATTTCTGGGTTTTGGCTTACAAAAAAAAAATGCATCATCCCTCTAGTCTCACATTTGAATTGAATATACATGCAAACTTATATTTTTGGAAGTCTCGCCCTAAACCGTGATGGCCGTTTTCATGTAGCTCATCTAATCTCTCAAAGAAGTATTCTGATTCATGTGTAGTCTGTTAAAGGGAGTCAAACCATGCAGAAGATCTGAGAATTCCAGGGTAAAAAGACATCCTTTTATAGAAGTACTGTCCAAAGTGAAAGACAGTGTTTGTCAGTTGAAGTGAGGGCGAGCCGGCTTGATGCTAACACCTCTATAAGAGCGGACGGGAAGCCTTGGTGTGCAGTCTGCTGGAGGACACACATAACCATCCATGTGATTCTTTCCGTTCAACCAACAACACCTCTGGGTCACTTCCATGTCATGTAAACAGCCACAGCAGGGGTCTTCAGCTTTATTTAGTCGGCTCTCTGCTTGGTTCCAGTTGTGTGTTGCTCCATTTTTCTACACTACAAAAATACTTTTTTTTGTATAGTTTTCCAGTACAAATACACTACAAAAAAAGATTGTCATCCTCAGTATTTTTGTCTTGTTTTCCAGTAAATCAAGACACATTTACTGGAGAATCAAAATGTCTTGATATATTAAAGTTCAGTGAGTGATTGGAGGCGGAGCTAATTTGCATATTCATTGATCCACGTATACTAAATGAGGCAAGGGTGTAGAGTTACATTCAAGCTATTTTAAGGCATGAATTTTTTTTTTTCACAGGAAAAAAATTTAAATATGTAATTTTGGTGATCAAAGATGAGTTTTAAGAGATAAAATTATTAGTGAGTTTATGCTTAAAACAAGGAAAATGTTAGCTGTAAATGGGGTAATAAAAATAATAGATATTTGTACTGAAAAACAACAAAAATACTAAGAAAATAATTTTTCACAGTGTACATAAACATTCTTAAATCAAGACACTATACATATTTTCTTGAGATATTAAGTCTTAAAAATATCAAAAAAGTGCGTTTATGCTAAAAACAATCAATGTTTTTCATAAAACAAGACGTATTAGCTTACGTTTAAGTAAATCTATTTAAGATTTTCTCGATATTTGTACTGAAAAACAAGAAAAAAATACTAAGTATTAATTTTTCGCAAAGCATTCTTAAATCAAGGTACATTTGAGAAGCAAAAATCGAGTTATGCTTAAAACAAGAAAAAATATCTGTCAATGGGGTCATAAAAATAAACTGAATTTAAAAAGGAAACAATCTTACCGCATTGACAATTTTTTTCTTGCTTTAAGCATAAATTCACTTAACTTTGATACAATTTCTCAGAAAACAAGACTTGATATCTTAAGCAATTTTGCTTCTCACTTCTCAAGATATTTGTAATTGAAAACAAGGCAAAAACACAAAATAAGACAATCATTTTTTGCAGTGTAAAACTGACATCACACGTTAGTAACTGGGTTTCCGTAAATGAAGATGTGCTTTGGTTATTGTTTTTATGTTCCAGATACAGCCACGTTCTTTCTCCGTATTCTAAGGCAGTTCCTGCAGTAATTGCCAAAGCATCAGCCATATACAATCCCTTCATCTACGCCATCATACGCTCCAAATACAGGTTCGTTCAAGTGCAAACGCCTCAGCAAACCACACAATTTTTGTGCAAAAATATATACCGCAGTGTGCATTTGTGACTGATTTACAGAGACACTCTGGCGGAGAAGGTGCCGTGTCTGCATTTTCTAGCCCAGTCTTCACGTAAAGACTGCATTTCAGTGTCGAACAGCGAGTCTTCCTTCAAGGAACACATGCTCAGCAGACAGTCATCAGGGTCAAAGGCCAAGTTTCAGCGAATCTCCTCTATGTCCACTTCAGACACGGTTAGTACTAAGAGGAGACTGAATAATGGAAATGTTTTATCTTCACATCACACATCATACAATATTATGACTCCAACACAAATCTGCTTATATGCTATTTTACTTTATAAAGTTTTAAATAAGGATATTTGTCTTACACAAACGCATCGATTCACTTCAGAAGGTCTTTATTAACCCCCTGGAGTTGCATGGATTCATTTTTTATGGATAATTGCTTTTTTTTTTCAAAATGTGGGCAGCTATTCACAACCATTATTTTTAAATACATCTCCGATTGTTTTCGTCTGAAAGAAGATAGTCATATACACCTAGGATGGCTTGAGGTTGAGTAAACCATGGAATAGTTTTCATTTTTGGGTGAACTATCCCTTTAAGTATTAGACTAGCTATTACTGTATGTTGCATTGTGGTTAAAGTAGTAGGACTTTTATGCTAATCGTGTCAGTTCATATTATGCATGTGCTCTAGGTCTGGAGTGATGTAGAATTAGATCCTGTGGAGCAAAAGAGCCAGATCCTCAGAAACTCACAGTCGGCAAATCTGCTGAGAGATGAAGGACGGAAGCCTCAAACGAAACACGGCAAGACTAAGAACAAGAGCCGAGGAGAGGAAGAGCGCAGTGAAGAGAAGGTAAGGTATGTGCTTCACAAGAGTGACAACAGTATGAATTCAGAATTTACTACATAACGCGGAATGTCACGGAATTTGTCAAATTTTTGATGAATGAATAAAAAGCAGGTCAGTACACTTAAATTAAATCGCCATACAGACTAGTGTCTGTGAATATTAAACCACAAAAAGACTATTTAAATATGAATCCTGCATGTCTATGTGTCTCTGAAATTAATGGCGCAGAAGCACAGTTTCATTTACCTCACACACACACTGAAGCACGTGTGACGCTCGTGTGTTTTCATCCTCCGTCGCCTCACTATATGAGGACATGAACGCACAAAATTCATCTCCAAGAGCTGCTCTGAGTCACTTCATCAGCATTTTACCACTTTGTTTGAGAAAATACCATAAACACACAGAACCTCAAAGCTCTTGACAACCCGTCAAAATAAAAGTTCGATTTAACTTGACATAAACATATTACTGTAGAATTTAGATACGTTTCAATGTAATAATAATACTAACACTAATAGACTTAAAAATAATAATAATAAATTATTAAAACTATATTTTTAGGGAATGATCTCAGTTTTTCTTCCATGTTTTAATTTTAACAGTAAAGCTCTGTTGTGCAGCACTTTGTTTGATAAAAAAGTTTAATTTCATGATTAAAAGATAAATGTTATCCGTTCATTTGATTGCCAGAAAAATTAAAATACGCAACAGATTTCTGAAATAACAATTTTTTTAATAAAAATAAATTTTTTAATTAATAAATTTGTTTTTAATAATTAGACATTCTTTTTGATTATTAAAATTTAATTTAACCATCCAAAAAATTTAAAATGGAAAAAAAAAGGAATCCAGAAAAATTAAAACGGAAAAAACGGAATTTGGGAAAAAATAAAACAGTAAATAGTCCATTAGTTGCATCCCAAATAACGCGATTTGGGGGAAAATCAAATTGCGATTTTTCTGGTTAAAATTGCGATTTGTGATTCTTATGCATCCATTGTGGAAAAAAAAAAAAAAACTCCTGTACACTGGAGAAAAACATATTGATTACATGTTTCCCTCAAAGTTCTTTAGGGAGAGAGATTATTTTTCCTATTTTTACCCAGAAAAAAGCAGAAACTCTAAAAAATGATACGTTGGATTTACTTAATTTTTTTTTATGTCAACAGGTTCCATTTAACTTGGTTATGTTGCATTTACTTAAAGTTAAGTTAAATTAAATTTATTACATAAAGTTAACTCAATGCCATTTAGTTGAATCAGGTTAACATTCTTAATTTTGTCCAAAACCATTACATGTAGTTATCCTAAAAATTCAGTTTAATTGATTAGTTTATATAGTGGATGCATTCATTTTCACAAGTTTTACAAAATCTTTACTCTGTAAAGACTCTTATTGTTAGCCAGAAGATGGTTTTATTCCATCAATAGCATGCCCAAAATAGTTGTTTTTATTATTAAAACAACTTTAATTGTAGTTAGCAGGTCCTCAACCCAAGCACATGTTCTACACTTCTCCACAATGGTAACCCCAAAACCATTAACGTCACAGAAACTTTTAAATACCAACATAATAGAACAGTAAACATTAAAAAGTCTCTCCATTTTCTCATGTTGCTAAAAACTGCTTAAAATAACACTTTATTTCAACATTTACTCTCCCAGTTCAGCCCCTTTGCAAAGCATGATGGGTAGTGAAAGTCCTGTTTGATTGAGTCCTGGTTGAGTTTACTTGATTGAAACATGTTATTTTAATATGAAAACATCAAGTTAAGTCAAAAAGTAATCGTTTCAAGTCAAATTAACATTTTGAACCAGACAAATTTGAACCAGAAACCTAATACAATGGTGTTGAATCAAAATAAGTTGTTTAAATAACGTGAACAGCATCAAAAAATCATTTTTTTGAGCATGCCTCAGGCCCTGTCCACACGAACACGGATATTTTCAAAACCATCGTTTTTTCTATGCGGTTTAGTCGTTCGTCCACATGCCAACACAGTATCAGGTCACTGAAACCGAACCTTTTTGAAAACTCCTACCAGGGTGAAGATTTTCAGAAACTCTGGTTGCAGTGTAAACAGGAGATGTTGGCTTGTGCCGTCAGATTGTTTGGCATGCATTTGATTAAAAATACCTATGTACGTGTGGACTAGGCCTCCAGAAGAAACATCACGCATGTCATTTCAGGAAATCCCCTATGAGCATCATACTATCACTGTAACTGAATAAAAAGAAGATTTTTCTCCGCAAGTAACTTGTGGTTTTATGTTTCAGTCGCTACACTGCATTTTTTTTTTTTAGATTATTAGAGTACGTTTTATAACGTCAGTAAATTACGTTTAATTCAATGCATTACTTGCTGTGTCTTTGTAATTAATCGTGCAATTTCTGAGTCAAGTTTGTTTATCAGAGCGTCTATCGTTTCCCATCGCATATCAGATTGGAAAGGCGTTTATTTTCAATAAATATGAAGAAAATACGCGAAACGTTTTTTTCTTCATGCCTTAAAATAGCTTGAATGTAACTCTACACCCTTGCCTCATTTAGTATACGTGGTTCTATGAATATGCAAATTAGCCCCTCCTCCACTCACTCGCACCAGCTCAGAGATCCACTCGCTGACGATCACATGTTGGCGTGATTGGTTACAAGGTAGTTTGTGACGTCAGAAACACCAGCGATGTGATCAGCGATCTTTGGTTCACTGAGATTTTAAGGAGAAAATGGTGTTGCACATGGTTTGTCTTAAAGCACATTAAAAACACCACATAGACATATAAACAACATTAAAAACCTGTTTAAAAACCTTTAATTAATATAATCATTTACACTCAATATGTTATTATTGCATACTGTTTTATAATGTACTAAAATACTGAGGTGCAAATAGTATCTAACTACTATTTACACTTGTTGCAAATAAACTAAAATTTTTACTTAGTGCAATTAGCCACTGCCTTTGTTTATAGATTGTCAATAGTATAGCTTTAAATGTACAATGATAAAAGCATCAAATGCATGAATGTAAATGTTTTGTCTATCACAGCCTGCAGTCACAGAGAGCGGCTCTTTGATCGATTGTGGCCTTGACCTGGTGTCCGAGTCCATCAACATGGCCACTGTCCCGCTTCTAATGGCCAAAAACACTCCAGGAGGAGAAGAAGAAGAAGAAGAAGAAGTGGAGTGCAATGAGGAACAGGAAGACAGCAATTCTATGAGCCTCCTGAGCAACGGTTTGGCTTTTTACGAAGACACGGAGAAGCCACAAATCATAATCGCCCCCACATCAGAGGAGCAGCAAACGACGCAGAGCAGAGAAGACAAATTAATACTGGACCTCAAAAGCCTGAACTGCTCCAGCGAGCTTCTGGAGTCTGTGGAGAAATTCCTCTCCTGAGGCCGAACCAGATGATGCTCTTCTTTAAGTCTGTGTTTCACTGAAGACGAGTCTGAACACTTGAGAACCACAGTCTTCCGCTGAGAGTTTCACATCAGCCTTTTTGTTGGCAAAGCAATCGGGCCAAATTAGTTTGCGTGCAGATAATCAGCTGCTTCAACTTCACGCCACTTCAGCCACAGCATGGACTGTAGAAGTAGTTGAGAGTGACACAACCACTGTGTTTGCGATTTATCACCAAACCTACTTACCCTTACCCTTTTCTTACGAAAATGAGTAACTCGCAATCACAATAAGGCCAAAAATCAGTCAGAATTCATTTCAAGGGGTGTGACGAGATCTCGTGCCTCGAGATTAAAATGTGATGATTTCTCGTTGAGGTGAAAAGCTGTCTCGCTATATTGACATGACGGTGTGTGAGGGTGTCAATATGTCAATGCTACGACTGTCGTTTTGCTTTTTATAGAAATAAAAACCATTTAATTCAGTTGGATATCGGTTGCTTCGATTCCATCCAGCACGAGATGACTGACAAGACCATGGCGGAGGATTCGTTGCGCAACAGAGCTTTAAAAAACATCTGACAAATGTCTTATCTTGTAGAATGCACGCTCAGCACCGCCACTCCCTATTCACTAGGGTTGGGTACCGTTCACATTTTAACTGGTACCGGTACCAGTATCGGTACCTGAAATTCGGTGCTGGTACCCAACGGTACCTTTTTTTCGGTACTTTACTCTCTGTGTAATAACAAAAACATTTATTTCAGTAAAAAACCTCTCCATTTCAAATTTTCTTTTATTTATTTAGAAATTTTACACACTAGACGACAATAAACTGTTTATGTGTGCGCTGTGTATGCATAAGATTGTTTATATATATGTATGCATAAGCATTACAGCGGAGAATTCAAATGAAAATGAAAGACCGTTTCAAGTTTTTATAGACATATTGCAAATTGTGTTGTCTCAGTCTACATCTAGTTTTGTGAAATTTAACCACACTTCAGAACGTTTAGACATTGCCCTGTGTGTTGTGTTTAAACAAGTTGCAGGGGTGACGTCACATGGTCTCTCTCTAACGTACCTTAAGGTGCGGTCACACTGCACTTTTCATTCCAATGACTTCCATTCAAACGCATGCAAATGCGTCAGACCGGAAAAGAAAGCTTGTTCGAAGAATTTCGCATTTCGCTGCGTTCCAAAGTTCAAGTTTGGTGAACTCTGACCTGCAAATTCGCATCACGTGAAGACCAGTAGAAGATCGATTCGTCGTGGCATGACCTCTTGGCTGAATTAAAAGAATGATATTTTTGCAGTAAAGTCGAGTAGGTTCTATATTTTTACATTTTGAATGTATTACTTTACGTTATATGTTGAATTCATGTTTATAAAAAAAGACGCTGTAGACCCTTACAGCATCCAAAGAAATTTTGCACGTTCAAAGTCTAGTGTGACCGCGGCTTTACTCTTGTGCACAGATGCGTTCTCAGGTACTGAAATTTGGCACCGAATGATTTAATGTGAATCAGTACTCGGTAGTACCGATGTAATTCGTTCGGTGCCCTTAAAAGTACCGAGTTCCGTACCCAACCCTACTATTCACAGAGTATGCGCAAAATCGAAAGCGAAAGTAAAACGCGAACGCGCATTCAAACGCGATTTCAATACCCAGCATTTTGAATGCAGCTCCCTATATGCAAATATCTCCCAATATGAAAGCTGTCTTAGTCTGGGCTGTGTGGTTGCAACCATCAAATTTGATCTCTATTTGCACTTTGAATACTGAGAGAGTACTTTGATTATGGTTGCACTTATTGTTTGCACTTAATAAGACTAAGAGAAAACTGTGTTATTCATTTTTATGTATACTGTTTTTATTTCTATGATCAATTTGTGGAAAGGAGTTCAGTTAGGAGGTTGAAAGTTGTAGAAGCTCATAAATCATGTACACTAAGGTCTGAAGAGACTCGTATGAAATCATACAGGAGAGAAGCCAGTCAGTTGAGTTTGTGGAAAAAGCTTATGCAGTGCTTTTACTGCGTATGATAATTCATACTTGGAAAGCAGAACTGAAATGACATTCATTACAAGATGATTAGTTCAAACATTTCAGATGCAGCTGCAGAGTATTTTCCTAGTCATGTAATTCGTCATTGAGGATTTCTTAAAAATACTGTGTAAAAATCTCGTCTCGTGAGCTACCTGTGTCTCGTCACTCCCCTATTAATTTCATTAAAGCAGTGTTTCAGGTTCAATACAAGTTGAGCTCTTTTGACTCATTTGTGACTGTCGATTACTGTAGAAAATCATTGTGACAGCAAATTATTGCAATGCACTTAAAATGCAAGAAAGCAGGCATATTAAAACACTGAATCATTCAGTAAAACACTATTTATTATTTGAGCTGTGCTTTTTTTTGCTTAAGTATTTCCTTTGAGTTTGTTCTGATGGATGTAAAGTCTCTTTCTGACATCTTTGCATGCATCATTTGCATGCATTTTATTGACATGTTGTGGTCACGACACTGAAGCTATATAATATATAGAATATAAATTTACACTGACAATGTTCAATGATTCCATCATGTCAATATGTATAATGTTGCGTCACATTTATTTATTTATATAGTGCTTTATGCAACAGGTTGTTTCAAAGCAGCTTCACAGAAATAAACAGTGTTTCAAAACTAATTAATTAAAGGTGCAATATGTATGATTTCTGGTCGCTAGAGGCCTATTCAAAACAAAGGCGTAGCTTGATGACCTTGATGATCTTGGGACATGTGGTCTTCACATCACAGCCAGTGGAAACAATCGGGATAGGACTGAGATTATTAACGTTACTGTAGTATGAAGCAGAGCAGGACCGAGTGTTGTGGAGCTGAACGAGGCCGCTGGAGCGATTGCGCAACACACGCCTCACGAGCAGCGGGACTTTTATTATGACACAGTCGCCGGCGCCGCTTCCGCTTTTCCGGTCATGAGTATGAGGTAACACAGCTCTGTTTATCATATTAGAGACATTTGAGATTGTTGAAAATGATGTTATAACGTTACTCTGTGCGTTCGCTCGGCTCACTGCAGTAAGATAGATTGATTTTAGAATATCATATTAAATGCTGGATGGCTTGTGTTGATAAATGGCATGCAATTAATTTTAAAATGTATTGTATGATGGAGAAAATGCTGTACTAAAAATAAAGCTGCATCTGATTATGCTAGGCTAGCTATTTTTATTCAAAAAAAAAAATCAAGAAAATTAGATTTAAACAATAAGGCTAAACGTGTTGAGCTAATATAACAATAATTAGTTTTCTGTCTATAAACGTAACCAAACAGTTGTTCAGCGTCTTTGGTGTTTCCATGGTTTCTACAAAATAAAACAGAAACCGAGGGTAACGCGGGTATGACGCAATCGACAGGCGACTCCTCACATGTCCCAGAGCCTTGGTTAAAATTGCAATTTTCTCACGATTTACAAATAGTAGGAAACATTTGGGATATATAACAAAATACATAACACTGGCCTAGTGGTTTTTGAATATTTTACTGCAAAAATCTTACATATTGCACCTTTAAGCAAATTAGTTGTCAAGTTGTCATTACTCAACTCAATTTAGTTCAATGTTAATTCTATGCTTTTGAAACAGTCTGTATTTTAATGCCATGTATTGCTATTGCAAGCTGCAATTAGATTATTTTCTATGTTAATGGACATTATGGCACAAATAGTTTCGATAGAGCTCAACTTATACTGAAGCACGAACATTTCTTTAAGTTCATCCCTGTGAGCAACCAGGTGAAGATTCTCTCCAGACATGTTTACTTGCTCTATTCTTGTTTTCTGTCTCTCAGCTTTACATTGTACACTTCTTTCGGCTGTATGTTTTCCCAGTCGTCCCATAGCGAAAACATCCCTAGGTTACTTGCACCTGTTGTACGTTCTCGAATCCTATTTTTTAGTAAGATATGCTAGAACAATTGAGCGGTCTGTGAGGAAAATATATATGTACTTGTGTAAGATATGTGAATATAACAAGAAAAGTGGCCTAAATCTTCATCATGATCCAATTTGGCAAATGTGTCTATGCCAAAACAACATAATGCTCATTTATTATGTTTGTTGAAGCCCTGATTTGTGCCAATCAAATGTTATTCAATGAAAATCCACAGGGAACAGGCCAAGTGTTGTGTACATTCCCACATTTTCTGTGTTATCATTATTATTGATATTAATTGTGAGGTTGAAAATGCAACAGAGATTTATTATTCCCTGTACAGTGTTACAGACTGACTGAGATTAAATGAAAAGTGAACAAAGAAATCCCCATGATTGTTTGCGGCTGCTACTTACCAGCTTAACTTCCAGGATTATTCCTTGGAGATCATTTGTTTACTCGAGCTTTAGAGGATCTCAGGTATGTATAAGTCAAACCTTCATATATAAACTTACGTTAAGAAAGTCTCCAGCAACACAGAGGTTGAGAACGACCGTCATCGCCAACTGTGGGAAACTGTTTCTGCCACTTTTGCAGGCTTGTGATTGGCCTATAAGAGAGGAGAACAGAATTAGCATAAATTAATACTGATATACTAGTGATTATTTTTGATAAATTGAAAGCTTATTATTAACGAAATACCTTTAAACTCAACAATAATGATGGATGATCTAGAGCCAGTTGTTGCATTTTCACAATATCTTGCATTCATTAGTTGTGAAAATTGATGACAACATAAACAAATCACTTTGTTTTTCTGCAAATGTGTGTTTATAGCTGTTAAAACTATATAAGTTATTGCTTACAAATCTAATATGTTATTGTAAATCATATCATGGTACAGTGATGGCATCAGATGCACTGCAAAAAACGAGATTATTTTTCACTGACAGATATTTTTTCTTGTTTTAACCATAACCTCACTTCATTTTGATACAGTTTCTCAAAAAACAAGATATATTATCGTCATTTTGCTTCTCAAGTGTAAGAATTTTTAGTTATTTGTACTGGAAAACAAGAAAGAAAAAAACTCTAAGCAAAAAGATTATGTACTATGGTAAATTTTTGTTATTTTATGGATTTCTTGACAGATTTCAATTTTATATGAAACCCTGCTAGAGTCGCCTCAAGCTAACAGTTAACGTTACGCTAGTCATTAAACCGTTAAAAAAAAATAAAATATTTGAGGCAATTTCCATTTTATTCTTAAGTTATTTATCTGTATGACTTTATTTTTTAAGTGTTTTCCCTGTGTGGTCCAAAACCTTTGCGTTTTATCATCTGAGACGACGTCGAAGCGAAGTCAACCGAGCAGCCTCAGTTTCATCAATAAATCTCGATCACAGAACCGCATCATTGATTAAACGTCAGTCTTAATTTACCTGCCATTTATTCACGTTTAATCACAGCTGCATAGATGTAGATTTTGGTGCTCTTAAGGGCCATATTTTGGTAACCACTGACCCAGAAAGCAACACTTCTAATCCTGATTAATCTGAGGGATCAATAATGACACGCTGGTGACGCCTGCTGGTCAAATTCTGTAAATGTAACGAAAACATGCATAGAAACACCTTTTACAAACTAATTGTAATGTTTGTAATGTTCTAATTTTTGAAAGTGTAAAATATTAAATACAACTAACAAAATAATCTAATATCTAAGTATCTGTATATGTTATTTTATTACTGTAGGGCTTGTTTTTGTTTTATGGAAAGCTTGGTTCAGGCCAATAAGAGACTATTAACTACAACTCTTTCTTTTTTATTATAAAATGTCCACAAATTTATAGAACTGAAGAGATGAGAACCATAACCATATCAACAACTGAAATTTCGAAACCGTTATGACGGTTATTATGACATAACGAAGCCTCGTTTACTGAAACCACGTGACTTTGGCAGTTTGCTTGAAATGCGCTCTGAATCACGTGATCAAATGATTCACAAAGGTTTCGAAGCTTCTCAAAGTGAAAGCGACCATTAAAGAAAAAGAAAGAACAGTAAAATAACAAGAAGAATGTTATCAATTTTAGCTATTTACAAATGAGAACTTTATCTTAAAATATACACAGATTCACTCTTATTGGTATGAGGCAAAATGTTTCTTGCATCACGTAAATGATTCAGCCTATATACGACAATACGGCTAAATTTGACATAAGTTGAATAGTTTGCATCACTGGATATTACTGTTGGTGGTGGTTTATCATTTATAACGTAAAACAGCTATTTAAATTTTATCTTGCATTCCCGCTCTTTCACCGTCAAAAACTGAAGCGTCGCGCTGAAATTCGCGCTCGATTTCTGTGAATGCTAAAACCCCGCCATCTTTGTTTTGATTGGCCATCTCAGTCATTGATGGCCGAAGTTGGTGTTAAAATCTTTTTGTCAGTAACAATAGTTATTTATTGAAACCTAAAGCGTCATATTAATGGAACAATTAAACTATTAGGCTAATTAAAGTCTGATTGTGCCAATTAGCCTGTAATGAGGTGATCATTTTATACTAATCCTTGGAATTAAAAAATGTACACAATTATTTGTACACAATAATTCAATGACTTGATTTTTAACACACCTATTTCCAGGTTTTCCGTTATTGTTTCCATTATTTCTGCAAAACACCGGTGTGTAAAAATGACTCGCTATACACTGTGGAAGTAAATTTGACTCAATGCTTTAATTGAAAAAAAAAAAAAAAAAAATGCATACAGTCATCACATGATACAAAACAAGAAAGAAAGAAAAAAAAAAAAAAAAAAAAAAAAAATCACATGGGGAAATTCCAGAAAGAAACATTTTAAAATTTCAGCCTTTAATTCAAATCATAAAAAATAATAATAAAATTCTCATGTTTATGAAACGGACCAGATTAATCACAAACAGCAGGTCTTTAGTCTGTTGCCTCATGTCAATAATCACAAAGGACAAAACGGGTTATTTATCTTCAGATCTTTCACAATCATAACCACATCATCTGTTCTGTAAACATACTCGCATCATCCACATGATCATTTACACATTTCGCAAACTCTCCATGAACTGAACGGTGAATAAGGCCATTCGGGTTCCTACAATGGAATGTAAATTACAAAATTGATAAAGGAAAAGGGAGCATGGAGAAAAGGAGCCGCCGCGGCTGGCGCTCATCGATAGTGGCGCGGCGGCGGGCTGTGATGCTGAATCGGGGCTCGTCGGGAGGGCGGGCTATGGCGGGTCATGTGACGCGGTGGCGATCGGTAGCGGGGAGGCGGCGACCCTCTGCTCTGGTACGGGGGTGAGTAGCGTCCGCGAGACCTGGACCGGGAGCGCGAGCGACCCCAGCTTGTGCCCCGCTCCTCCATGACTCTGATGTAGGACGTCTCTCCCTGCACAACAAACAAGGTGGATGAACTTTAAATCAGGGTTATTATCGTTAACTAAAACTATTAAAAACATTTCTCTTGTGGGCAGCACGCCGACGTTTCCCAATCCAGTCTCTCTCCCCCCAACTTCACTTCCTGTTAACTTACTGTTATAATAAAAGGCAAAAACACCAAAAATAAATCTTGAAATAATAATATAAATATTAGTTGAAAAACTAAATTAGAAATTAGACCACAGACTGTATTAAAAAAAAATAAAAAAAATAAAATAAAAACAGTAATTGTGACTTTCTCAGAATTCTGACTTTTTATCTCGCAATTGCGTGATATAAAGTCACAATTCTGAGATATAAACTTGCAATTACGATTTATATTTTAAAAGTCAGAATTGCGAGAAAAACGTCAGAATTCTGACTTTAAATCACGCAATTGCAAGTTTATATCTCGCAATTCTGACTTTATAACTCGCAGTTGTGAGAAAAGTCAGAATTCTGAGATAAGTTACAAGTACTGTTTGTATTTTTTTTATTTAGTGGCGGAAACGGGCTTACATACGCGGGAGCACACAGAAGTGATTAAATTTGAAAGCGTTTTGAAAGCAGGCATCTATCAGCGGACATATCTGATGAGCGGGTCAACAGGCCAATCAGAGGTGTTTACGAACCCACTCAACAGCGCTCAAAGCGTCATATTTTTAAAATTTCACTAGACCTGACTGCATATTCTACAATTCACGGATCCATTCAGAATGACTAAACAAAGCGACATACACATGACAGATAAAAACATTATCCTGAATGTGTTTGGAAACAACGTGAATGTACTGAAGTGTGTCTGTGCATAAACACAATGTGCGATCAGTGCGTCGAGAGCGCACATACACGGTTTGTTTGCGCATCAATATAACGGACTCATGCGTGCTTACTGTACGACTCCTGTACGTCACAGCAATCGTCATTACCTTGATTACAATCCTCATCCATCAAAACTTTACTAGCGAGAAACTGGTTTGCTTTATCCAGCCGAGAAACGTAGTTTGCGTATCATCTGGTCATACAGCATTGGGATGTTTTGACGTTGATGTTTTGTGATGTGAGGGCTCGCACTCTTCAGAAACAATCACAGAATATGACAGAGATCAGGTTAAAGGGAATAGAAATAGAATAGAAATTTCCGCCTACCAGGGTTACAGGTGTTTGCTATGAAAGCTTGTTTCCGCCATGAAATAAAAAACTAAAAAAGTCAGAATTGCGAGTTATAAAGTAAGAATTGTGAGTTAAAAAGTCAGAATTGCGAGTTATAAAGTAAGAATTGTGAGTTAAAAAGTCAGAATTGCATGATATAAAGTCAGAATTGCATGATATAAAGTCAGAATTACGAGATATAAAGTCAGAATTGCGTGATATAAAGTCAGAATTGCGAGTTATAAAGTCAGAATTGCGTGATATAAAGTCAGAATTGCGAGTTATAAAGTCAGAATTGCATGATATAAAGTCAGAATTACGAGATATAAAGTCATAATTGCATGATATAGTCAGAATTGCGAGATATAAAGTCAGAATTACGAGATATAAAGTCAGAATTGCATGATATAGTCAGAATTGCGAGTTATAAAGTCAGAATTGCGAGTTATAAAGTCAGAATTGCGAGTTATAAAGTCAGAATTGCAAGATATAAAGTCAGAATTGCAAGAATTGCAAGATATAAAGTCAGAATTGCAAGATATAAAGTCAGAATTGCATGATATAGTCAGAATTGCATGTTAAAGTCAGAATTGTGTGATATAAAGTCAGGATTGAGTGATATAAAGTCAGAATTGCGAGTTATAAAGTCAGAATTGCAAGATATAAAGTCAGAATTGCAAGATATAAAGTCAGAATTGCAAGATATAAAGTCAGAATTGCATGATATAGTCAGAATTGCATGTTAAAGTCAGAATTGCAAGATATAAAGTCAGAATTGCGAGTTATAAAGTTAGAATTGTGAGGGACTGACGTTTTTTCTCAGAATTGTGAGTTTATATCTCACAATTCTGACTTTAACATTTGAAATTGGGAGTTTAAATCTCGCAATTCTGAGAAAAAAGTCAGAATTGGGAGATAAAAAGTCGCAATTACCTTTTTTTTGTGTGGCTGAAACAAGCTTCCATAGTTTGCATCATTGTAGATATTCAGTGTGATAAACTCCCGACTTCAAAGATCATCTATCTGCGTGATGTAAATGATGTTAATGATGCAATTCCATGTGCTTTTTATTTGCATTAAATTATTTTAACGCGTTACAGATTTTGAATTATTCGCATGTGTTAATGCATTAAAGTTGACAGGCCTATAAAAAACTAAAAAAAAGCCTGAGGGACGAACCGAACGTGTGAATTTGCACTCCATCAATGCACGTTTCACAGGACCCTCACCTGGTGGGATCTGAACTCTGTGCCGTCCAAGCGCCGCAGCGCATACTCCATGTCCTCGCGTCTGAGGAACTCAACCACGCCCTCGCCGTCACGCTGCACGTCAGCGAAACACACGTCTCCAGCCTCCCGCATGTGGTCTTTGAGGTCCTGCCAGCTGCCAGTGGGAGGAAGACCTGCAAGGAAAGGTTTTTATTATGTTCATAAACACATCTACAAAACACCTTGAGAGTTATAATAAAAAGTGCTGTAAAGATTTGTGTATATGCATGTAAACAAGCTAACATCAAGGTCAAGAATTCACAATCCATTATGATTATCAGTAAGTAAAAAGTAAACCCTTTTCATATTTCCGGGAAGCAGAAGTCATCATAGTTGGGTATACTTATATAGTGACAGAAACTATTACAAATATAATTTTTGCATTCCCATTTGCTCAAACAGCAAAAGAAAAAAAATCCGCCATAGTGTTTCTATGACTTTACAAAAGAGGAAAAATTATCGAGAGATTGATTACGTTGATCAGAAGAGAGAAAGATATCAAATTTGCCTCAATTTACTAAACTTTCTGACAAACTGTAAATTGCTGCAGTCTATTTAAAATGTTTAATTAATCTGAATTACTTGGGTTGAATGAATGATTCAATGACTCACTCATAAAGGCTTCAATTGTATGAATCAGCATTTCTGAACGAATCTTTTTAACAGTCACTTGTCGCCACCTACTGGTGTAATTATACATTCTTATTCTATAATTGAGATTGATTACGTTGGTCAGAAGCCTCAAATAACATAATTTACTAGAAGTTCTGACAAAATGTAAATTGCTGCAGTCTATTTAAAATGTTTAATTAATCTGAATTACTTGGGTTGAATGAATGATTCAATGACTCAATCATAAACACTTCACTCGTTTCATTACTGAATGAATCAGTGTTTTTGAATGAATGATTCAATGACAAATACATGTTTTAACAGTCACTTGTCGCCATCTACTGGTGTAACGACGTAATTGATAATCTTTATTTGAAGCTTCAAGTTACTTTCAAAAGTGTTTACTCTATTTTGATCACCACCATAGACATCAGTGTTTATATCCGAACTATAAACATTCATCCCGGTACTTCTGTGATTAATATGAATACGTGTAACAGAAATAACGCAACCGTGATGTTGAAAAGACTTTTTATGAAGCAGTTTCATGACAACGGCTCTCTCTGGCTCAACGCAGATCTGAATGTTCGCTGTGATTTTGTCAAAGGTTTAATAGACAGAGCCGAATCGTTGTCATTTAGGAACGAGATCGCGTGGGTGACCTTTTAACGATTAATCGTACAGCTCGGTAATCTTAAAAATGCACATTACATTTTTTAAAAAAAGTAAAAAGAGTTGATAGATTTACAAGATTAATTGTGGAAATCAGTCTGTGAAAAGGGTCTATTGTAATGTCATGTTGATTTAAGTCTCAAATCTCTTGACTCACCCGTCACAATAACCCGAAACTCAGATCTACGCGTCGGGGGACCAAACCTTCCCCGCGGCCCCCCTCCACCTCCTCCTCCTCCTCCTCCTCCTGCAGGTCCACTAAATTTGGATCCGGAAGAACGTGGGTATTCCACACGCAGCTTACAGTCTCCAAATCCATATCCATTCCTTCCAAAGACCGCATCCTCCGCATCCCTAGAGGAAGAGAGGAAAGTGCTCCTAATTTTCGTTCTACACTTGAAAAAGCCTCGTCCACGAGCTCTCTGAGGCCGTGCGACTCACCGTGGGTCCTCAAATCGCACGAAGGCAAACGGGATGGTGCCTCTGTTGTTCTTCAGCTCAATATCCCGAATTTTTCCATATTTGTAGAAGAGATCCTCAATGTCCCTCTCCTGAACGTCCATGGGAAGGTTTCCCACGTAGATCCGTCCGTCCGACATGGCTTAAACCCTGCTGGACCTGCAGCCTTCGAGGAAATAGAGCGTTTCCGAGTCAAGGTGTTCAGAACATCCAAACTCTAGTCCGTCCTTCTAAAAGCCACTATTTACAACTCTAAACTCTGGCGGAAGCAGTACATGTCGAGCTCAAGCAACCCAGCATAGGACCTTCTCCAGGACCACAGTCTGAAAACTTAGAAACACAGGATAATCAATCAATGTGAACATACATGAGAGTCAGAAGAGGAACAAGGGACTGAATGATGCTTCCAATCGACCGTGAAATATTTGAATAACGTCTGCGAAGCACATGTGTGCGTTATTTAAATTACGATTTACATTTTTCAGGCATCATCTCATTTTGACATATGACACATATTAACCTGCCATACTTCTTGCTAAGATCTAGAAAAACTACTTTTAGTTTGTTAAATGACGAGCACAAACACAAACATTGTAAAACACTCTGTAATAAGCAAGACATAAAATGACTTCGCAAATATGTGAATATTTAACAATATTAAAGTCGTTGATGATTAATAAAGAAGTCAAATGCAAATGACTGGACGAGCCATGACAGCTGCTAACATCTCTCATCTCTTCTAATGTTGTTAATTCCCCATGTAATTTGAAAAACGAACGCAAATTCACTCATTTCTACTAATATATGTATAATGACCACTTAAATAAGCCTAAAAGTGTCATGCCTGTGCGTTTAATAACAATACAACACAATGACATTAGCATGCTAGCTGCTAGCTCCTTTGTTGAGACAACTGCTCAAGGCGAAATGACAAATACGGGCAAATTACGAGGTCGGTCTTTTTTCTCATGCACGAATATGTTAAAAGATCAAATATAAGAGAAATTAATAGGTCGATTTACCTTTATAATTTGCAGGTCGTAGTAAAAACCGAGGATAAAAAGGCGCACGCGCTTCCCCTCCCCGGATCAGGAAGTGAGTGACTCAAAATGGCGCCCTCTTCAGGGTGAAACAAGCAACTGCAGCAAACGGCTGAAACCTGCGAGAGAAAATATGAACACGACTGTGTATCATGAAATTAAATGAAATGTTATTATAGTTAAAATAAAATGAAAAGTTATTATAGTTAAAATAAAACAAAATATTATTATAATTAAAAAAAAATGTCATTATAGTTAAAATAAAATGTTATTATAGATAAAATAAAAAATGTTATTATAGTTTAAAAAAATAAAATGTTATCATAGTTAAAATAAAACAAAATATTATTATAGTTAAAAAACAAAATGTTATTATAGTTAAAATAAAATAATAAAATAAAATGTCTATATAGTTAAAATAAAACAAAATGTTATTATAGTTTAAAAAAATTAAATATTATCATAGTTAAAATAAAATAAAATATTAAAAAACGCACTAAAACCTATTTTATTTAGAAAATATGAACACGCTTGTGTATCATGAAATGAAATGTTATTATAGTTAAAATAAAATGAAAAGTTATTATAGTTAAAATAAAACAAAATTTTAGTTAAAATAAAAATTTATTATAGATAATAAAAACAAAATGTTATTATAATTAAAATAAAATAATAAAATAAAATGTCATTATAGTTAAAATAAAATGTTATTATAGATAAAATAAAACAAAATGTTATTATAGTTTAAAAAAAATAAAACGTTATCATAGTTAAAATAAAACAAAATATTAAAAAACGCACTAAAACCTATTTTATTTTAGCTAGGGCAATATTATTTTTCCAGTGTATTATTTCTCATTTCTATTTAGTTTAACTTGATGTAGCCTACTAAAACAACTAAAACTAACTCAAATATTTACATATTAATAAAAAAAAAATACTTAGAAATGACAAAACACAAAAAAAAAAACTGAAAACATAAAAACTAATTCAAAATATTAATGATACTATAACACTGTTGTATATTAATATTACAGTTCAGTTATTTAAAGTATATTATTAATAATGCGTTGCAAAAAAATGCATAAAGAAAACTATTTTTTTAAAACATAAAATATTTTCAATGTCACGCCACATGAGCGGGGTGTGTGCTACATAAAACATTTATGAAACAGCTTTTCACGTTTTTATACAATCACAGCAGCTCCCACCCCATTCCCAGAAAAAAGGAGTGTTTTCTCTGTCAACAGCAGGACAGGTTCTCAGGAGCGGTAGATCTCCATAATATCAATAAATAGCAGGATGCATTGGATTGGTCTTTGGTCATGGATTATTTTGGGAATTAATGTGGTAATGCAGCCCTGCTTTAACAAGGACTGATCAGGTAGGCAGAGTTTAAATCTTTTATGACGTTATACAGAATCACCAATCGGCAGCGTTTCCCAAAAGCATCATTGATCATAGAACCCTTGCCCCCAATGGAGCCCTGCTGTTTGATACAAATTCCAAATAATAATAAATACAAGAATACAGTCATGGTCAGAACTATTGGCACCCTTGGTAAATATGATCAAAGAAGGCTGTGGAAATTGTTAATCCTTTTGATCTTCCATTAAAAAAATCTAACCTTTCATTGATGTAAAACTAAAGACTCTCCAAGGATCACAGCTGCAGAAATTAGTTGAGTCTTGAGACAGAAAGCCTAAAAAAATGAAATGAATCAAACAGCACCTACATCCACAAGTTGTTTGGGAGGGTTTCAAGAAAAATCCTCTGCTCTCATCTAGAAACAAGCTCCTGCATATTCAGTTGTCAGACAAGACTGGAGCTTCAAACAGGACTGGCTTCTGTGGTGTGGTCAGATTACTAAAAAAAGAGTTTTAAAAAAGTACCCCATGCCCACGGTTAAATATACTGCTGGATATCATGGATTCTACGCGATCAAATACCAACAGAAAAAATCAAAACCTGACTACTTCTGCTAGAAATCTTATGATAGGCCGTGGCTGGATCACACTGTAAAAAAAAAAAATAATTTACAGGAATAAAAAAAAAAAGAAAAAATACAGCCATTTTCAGTGTATTTTTAACAGAAGAATCCTGTTGTTTTTACAGAAAAAATCTGTCTGCTGTTGTTGCCAGAATACTTTTGTAAAAATTACAGTCACTGTAAAAAATCCTGTAAAATTTACAGTGATTTACTGTAAAAAAAAGACATTTTAAGTGTAATTTACAATAAAATCCTGTTGTTTTTACAGAAAAAAAATCTGTCAGCTGTTGTTGCCAAAATACTTTTGTAAAAATTACTGTAAAAAACATCCTGTAAAATTTAGTGATTTACTGTAAAAAAATAAAATAAAAAAAATAATAATACAGCCATTTTAAGTGTGTTTTTACAAAAAATCCAGTTGTTTATACAGAAAAAAATCTGTCAGCTGTTGTTGCCAAAATACTTTTGTAAAAATTACTGTAAAAAAATCCTGTAAAATTTACAGTGATTTACTGTAAAAAAAAAAAAAAAAAAAAAAAAAAAATGAATAAATAATACAGCCATTTTAAGTGTGTTTTTACAAAAAAAAATCTGGTTGTTTTTACAGAAAAAAATCTGTCAGCTGTTGTTGCCAAAATACTTTTGTAAAAATTACTGTAAAAAAATCCTGTAAAATTTACAGTGATTTACAGTGAAAAAAATAAATAATAATACAGCCATTTTAAGTGTAATTTACAATAAAATCCTGTTGTTTTTACAGAAGAAAAATCTGTCTGCTGTTGTTGCCAAAATACTTTTGTAAAAATTACTGTAAAATTTACTGTTACGTGACGTGAGTGTATACAGGCACAAGGACGAAGGAGAATATGAAGAGCAGTCTTTAATCACAAAAACAGGCAGGATAACACTAAACACAGTCTATAAATGACAACCGACCAGGCATGAATGAAAACACAGGGAATATATACACGAATCAAACAAAGGAACTAATGAGGGCGATAATGAAACACAGGTGGAAACTAATTATATAATTAACAGACTGACAGACAGAAACTAGGTCAAACTGAGGAAAACAACAGACATGTGACATTTACAGTGATTTACTGTAAAAAAGCCATTTTAAGTGTGTTTTTACAAATAAAATCCTGTTGTTTTTACAGAAAAAATCTGGCAGCTGTTAAATAATTTTGTAAAAATGACATCCAACAAACAACACAAAAATGTGTCTCTGAAGACAAAATGAAGCTTCTGCCATGGCCATCCCAGTCCCCTGACCTGAACCCTAAAGAAAATGAGTGGAGTGAACTGAAGAGAAGAAGCACCAACATGGAGCTGGGAATCTGAAGGATCTGGAGAGATTCATGAAGGAATGGTCTCTGATCTCTCGTCAGGTGTTCTCCAAACTCATCAGGCATTATAGAAGACGACTCAGAGCTGTTATCTTGGCAAAATGAGGTTGCAAAAACACTTTCAATTGTTTTCCTTCAATGAAAGATTTGATTTTTCATATTTTACTAAGGGTGCCAATAATTCTGACCATGACTGTATGTTAGTCTTATAATGCGATTTCAGATCAAAGCTTTTGAAAATGCACGAGCGGAGAAAGTGTTGTGATGTGCTCTTAATTAACTGCGTGTCTGACAACTACATCATTCAATAGGGACTTTTACGAGTGTTTTTCATTTAAAGATTTTAGTTTGGTCATTCTGTAAATTCTTAGAATGAGGCAAACTTTAACCACTTATTTAGAAATTTTACAAAATACATATCACTTGATATAGTAAATGTTGCATTTAAGGTGTGTTGGAATGTTTTGCTGGAGATAAAAGCAAAATAGGAACTCTGAAACAAGAGTTGTGCTTGTAAACACTGGCATATGCCTGTTTGGTGTGTAAACACAGAGAAAGAAACTGTTTCCGTACAAATACAGCATACACATCCACCAAACTAGCAAAACGACATACAGTTTATTCTGATGAATGAAGCTAGACAGGTAAACAGAGTGCCTCTCTTTTAAAAATGCAAAACAAAATCAAAACATTTCCAATACAACTCATTTCCAGATCTGATAACAGAATCTTAAGAACTAGTCTGATCAATTAGCAGTCAGCCAAGGGTTGCTTTTTGGATTCTTGTAAGACTCGTTTACACAGTTTATGCTTGTGGTCTCATTTGTCTTTTGATTCCATTTTAAGGATCCAGGAGAGTTTGGAAGAGTGTTTAAAATGATGAAGCGAGTGACACAAAAGTTGTTTTTGGGAACTTTTGTGATTTGCATCATGGGTTTCTGCTACTTCATTCCTCCAGCCCTCCTGACCACACACAGGTAAGCACATTCTTGTTTATTTTTTACATTTAGCCTACATATTTAGCCTATATATTGCCAAAAGTATTAGGACACACCTCCAAATTATTGAATACATCACCAAGTGCAATGCAAAGTGTCGGATGCAGTGGTGTAAAGCACGCCGCCACTGGACTCTAGAGCAGTGATCTCTGGAGGGACGAATCACGCTTCTCTGTCTGGCAATCTGATGGACGAGTTTGGGTTTGGCAGTTGCCATGAGAACGGTAATTGCCTGACTGCAACAACCGTGAACATGATGCAACACAATTGGCACCCATTCAAAGTAAATTAGAAGCATTAACGCAGATGCACCGTAAGGGAACATTCCATTTTCTCATTCTGCAAACATTATGAGATCGTTACTTTTGAATGTTCTCGGAATGTTCTGAAACAAGTAGCAACATTTAAAAACGTTAAATGAACGTCCAACTAAAACATTTCTTAAATAATGTTTTTGAGAACATTATTACACTGTTAGACATTTCTGTAATTTCTACAGTTATTTACTTTATATCACCCAGTATTATACTGCTAATTCTCTTTGCAGTAAATAACTGTGATTCCCTTTGCATCATGGGAATTTTCTGTGACGTCAAACACCACATACAGAGATTTACTGTATTTTTGAAATTTGCAGTATACTACTGTATTTGCTGTAACGGCCTCTCTGGCAACATTTCGTGTTTTCCAATTTTCCTCTTTTTACATTTTACATTTACATTTTATGCATTTGGCAGACGCTTTTATCCAAAGCGACTTACATTGCATTATACTATACATTTGTATCTGAGTATGTGCAATCCCTGGGATCAAACCCATGACCTTGGCATTGCTAGTGCCATGCTCTAACCACTGAGCTACAGGAAAGCACATTTTTGTACATTGATAATAATAAGAAATGTTTCTTGAGCAGCCGTCTTTCAAAAACATTAAGACACTTACATACTTAAACTTTTGGCCACCAGTGTACATTAATCTAACAAATTTTGGAAATACTGAAATGATTTTGAAAGTGGGGTTATGTGTCATGTTACCTAATGAGACTGAGAAAAGAACTGTTTTGTCATGTTCAACATGTCCTTTTTGACTGCTTAAAAATGTATTTATATTCTGCAGTTTTATGAATGTAATTGTTGATACTTAATTATAATAATTTTTTGACAATGCGCTAAACAACAATTGACTTTACATTCATTTTGTCAAATGCTAACGTTTTGTTTAGGATTTTGTTTTTTAACATAATAAGACAACACATAATGTGTTAATTTAACATGTTTACACATATTTGTGCTAACCTTTCTGGCACATTTACACTAACGCAGCTTAATGAGTTAAAATTAACACAAAAAAAGGTTGTCCCTAAACTCTCCCATCAATTTGTAAAAATTGTGTCATTTTTAACACATCCTTTTCAGCATTGGCAGACTGTTTATTTTGTGATATATATGCAATGTTTTATAATAAAAAAATGATATTTTGCAATAATTTTGTCTGTTTGAATTGTATGTCAGTGGTACTTGCTTAGGATAAAAATAAAATTAATTCAATATAAAAATATATTTAGGACAAATAAAAGAAGTACAGTAGTGTACTGATTACCTGGGTTTTTACAGTAATTGTACCGTATTACATAATTACAGTACCATGTAGTTACTGTAAAACTGAAATACGGTTAAAGTACTGTAAATCTTAATTACAGGAACTTACTGGCAACAGTGTTACCAGTAAGTTACTGTAAAATTCCCTTTGAAATGTCTAACAGTGTAAAGTTAGAACGAACATTTATTTAATGTTACTGGAAGAATTTTTTTCATAACTTTGAGAGAACCTTGATAGAACATTAGCTAAAGTTCTGACAATGTTCCCTGTTAGCTGGGCATTCAGTGCAACTTATTGAAATTACATTTTTCATTATGTTTAAAGGACCATTTCCCTGCTACTTGATTGTGACTGTTTATCTTCTATTTTTGTATCTTCTTCAGTGTTCTTCTGGCTCCATGTGCACTAAACATTCAAGTGCGGAACAAAAGCATCAGAGAAGATGTGGCCTGCACGCCTAAAGTCAACCTGATGTTCATGAAGACCCACAAGACGGCCAGCAGCACTTTGATGAACATTCTCCTCCGCTTTGGAGAAAAGCATCAGCTGAAGTTCGCTTTCCCAGACGGCCGTAATGACTTTTCCTACCCATCTAGCTTCTTTCGAACTCAAGTGAAGAGCTACCAGCCAGGCGAGTGCTATAACATTGTGTGCAATCACATGCGATTCAACGCACCCGAGGTGGAGAAGCTCCTACCAGTGGACGCCTTCTTCTTCACCATCCTACGAGATCCCGCAGAGCTCTTTGAGTCAACGTTTCACTACTACAAAGGTTACATACCCCAAACATGGAGAATCCCTGGAGAAAACCAACTTAAAGAGTTTCTCGCCCACCCGAACCGCTACTTCAACCCAAAGGGAATCAACGCCTTTTACCTCAAGAACCTGCAGTTTTTTGACTTTGGCTTTGAGAACAATTTGGAGGCTGGAGATCCAAGAGTTCAACAGGGCATTGAATACGTCGAAAAGCACTTTCATCTTGTTTTAATATCAGACTACTTTGATGAGTCGCTCATTCTGCTGAAAGACGCTCTATGCTGGCAGATGGATGACTTGCTGTTTTTTAAGCTTAACACTCGAAATGTCAAGACTCTCATGAGCCCGGAGCTGAAGACTCAAGCTCGGCAATGGAACGACGCCGACTGGCAGCTCTATCGGCATTTTAACGCCACTTTCTGGGCCCGTGTGGAGGCCTACGGCCGGACCCGAATGGAGAAGCATGTGAGGGAGCTGCGCAGGAGAAACGCAGAGATGGAGGCCATCTGCATTGACGGCAGGGGAGCCGTGGAGGCTAAGGACATCACAGACAGACACATGAAGCCCTGGCAGCCCATTGGAAAAGCTTCCATATTAGGCTACAACCTGAGGACGGATATTGACCAACAGTACCAAGAGCTCTGCAGGAAAATGCTGACACCTGAGATCCAGTATTTGACTAATTTAGGAGTCAATCTATGGATCACTAGATTGTGGGGCTGGTTTAAGGATAGTACTGTTCAGTTTGTTTAATTGCTTCATATGGATTTTTATATTCATACTAAATTAATAGCTATATTTATGTTTAAATTTTAATGCTCACTGTTTCATATTCAGTAGCTATAAGGCCGTGTGTCCACCAAAGCGTTTTTAGCCAGCTAAAAAATGCTAGGCGCTCTGCTAAAAACGCCTAGCTGTGGTCAAGACGCTTTGCTTGCTATAATACGGAATATCCGCGGAAGTGTTAGGGGCTGTTCACACAGAATGCGTTTTTGTATTCCAATGCAAAACTTTTCCATTGTTTTTCTACGTAAACACGCGCTAGAAGGACGTGTATGACTGTTACAGTTATAAGAATTTCAACTTTTACCCACAGCGCCGCTCATCAATGTCAGTTCCAAAACAGTGGACCAATCAGAAGAACTCGAAGGCGGGGCAAGCGTTTGTTTACAGTAGCAAGTTGGCATGGCAACTGTTTTTCGTTCGTTTTTGCCGTTATTACATCACGTCTCAAAAGTGCGTTGTGCGTTGCATTGTGTGTGAACGAGCCCTTACACCGTGTCCTAACCAGATGCGATGCGATAAGATCCCAGCGACAAGCAATTCGACTGTCCACACTAGACGCGACAATGAGAAGCGATAAAATTAATCAAAAACCACAGCCAATCAGAAGAGAGTGTGGGCGGGCTCTCTTGGCAAGAGCACAGCATGGGCAAGTACATAGTAAAATTCATAAATATTACACCATTTAAACATTGTTTAAAGTACATACGGAGTGACTGAACCAATCTTTGTCGCAGAATACACTTGTTTGTTCGCATTGTGTTTACAGTTTGAACGTTCTTGTGCCCATTTATTTACTGTAGTCAACATTTGAAGTGGATCAAAACCTTTCATCATAGTTGTCCTAAAACCTTCTTCTTAGGACAACTTAGTTCTATAGGACAACTTTGATGAACTTTTTTGATCCACTTCAAATGTTGACTACTATATTTTGAAGATCTGAGGTGAATTAGCCGGTGTTGTTTTCATTACAGCTAAAAAGCTGGGAACAACAGAGTGATATTTAAACTCACGTTAGACGCTTTTAACGTTAAATAAAGCACATAAACAGTACCTGATATTATCATTGCCATATTTTGAGTTGCTGTTTCAGCCGTGACGTCGCGGAGAAATAGAAACTGTTTCTAAAATAGAATATTTGCATGTCGCTGTCACGGCTGGTTAGGACAAAAACTCCGATTAACATGGAAAAGATACCTTTTATTGCTTGTTGCGGCGTCGCGTTACGTCTAGTTAGGACACGGTGTTAGGCTAGTATCTCATTTCACAGTTTGTTTCTGTACTGTTTCTATATAAAAATGTCGATACAATGTAAAGTATTTGCTCTGGTTCTTGTTTTAAATTATTTAGTTCCGTTATTATGCTTGTTGTTGTCATGTGTCGACGTTGTACTAGCAGAATGTGGCGGTTGGTCGGTGTTGTACTGCTCCTCCACTGTGATTGAACGGCTCGGTAAAAAGTGACAGTGATGAGTGCTGCGTTTTACCCAAAGTTGAACATTCATAAACGCGATGCGACAGGTAAAAAAACAGCGAGCACTAAGCACTTCAGTGTGAAATAAACACTCAGCGCCTCATTACTCTACTGGCGTTTAAAAAACGTGACGCTCATTGAAAACACTAGGAAAATACGCTAGCGGAGGGGAAAAAATGCTTTGGCGGACACACGGCCTAAGTGTTCATTTGTTGGTTGTTTTATTTTTAAATTAGGCTATTATTTTAGTTTTTTTTTCTTTTAATTATACTAAAAGCTGTGGGTAATATATAACAGAAAATCGACTCCGATTTGTGCGGTCACATTTACTGTTGTTCGGCGAATTTTTGCAGGCAAAAATTCGTTTCAATCAGTCTTGGGTAAGTTACTCTAAAAAGTTATTAATTACTAGCTAATTACATCTTTAACAGTGTAATTAGATTACTGTAGTAATTACACCGTGTCTACATCGGACGCGAGCGGCGATATGCAATGCAACAAGAGACTCATTATAATCAGTGATGTTGTCTACACTGAATGCAGCGCGACGCAAGCGACAAATCTCCGACATTAAATTGATGTCTCGTTCTATTTATACATACTGACACAAAGGACAAATGTTTTGCAACAGGCGCTTTGTCGCATCCAGTGTAGATTGCCTTTAGCTGTTGCAATGCGAGCGACAACGGTCGCGTCCGGGGTAGACACGGTGTTACTCAAAGTATTGTATTACTTATTACATTCTAAATCCCATATAAACCTCGAGCAGTTGAACAATACAAGGATAGACATGAAACAGATCTTTTAATTTTTTCAAATAAATAATATAAAATGGCCTAAATTATTCTTGAATTAATCAAATTATTTAAAGGGAGAATGTTACATTAAAAACATACATTTTAACATTAGACGTGAAATTTTAATTTATATATATATATATATATATATATATATATATATATATATATATTGTTCTATAGTCTACTCTATACAGTATTTAATGCACCTTTAACCCGCGGGAAAAAATAACCAACCCGCGGGAACAATTTAAAAGTAGCGAACTTGACAACACTGATTTTGAGCCGATTTTAGATCATTGTTTTCATTTGTCACGCGTCACCTAGCAACGAGGCGCGTGTCTGTTTGGACAGGTGTCGTGCACGCTCAACGGTTTTCTCATCATCATGAAGCTCAACTTACAAGTCGAGAGCTTTAGTTGATTTTGATTAACTGAATATTCCCGAGAAGTGTTGAAATGGCATTGTGTTGAATTATTGCTGCCTAGCACAGTGCAGTTTCACATTACTGCACAATATGATATTTTTATCCTCATTTGATGGCTGTTGATTATTAAAGATTTACCTGTAATTTCAGTATGTATTTGTTTCCACCGAGACTCTCCTTTCTCTTATAAAGTGTGCTGCTTTAATAAACCAATGCAAATACGCTGTCATCTCATATTTTACCATTTTTAAGAAATGTGAGGCTCTTTATTTCGGGGCACAATATTTAAATGTAATATTATAATATTGTTTTAATTAATCACTGATTGTTTCACAATTTTAAAAGTTTTTATTAAAAAAATAATAATAATAATTTAAGTTAACTGTCAGTTTCAAAACAACGAGTGACGCTCAACGGACTTTTCAGGCGTTTATTACTGGGATCTCATTGGACAGCAGCGCGTCATCCATTCCTAAATGGGGAGGGCTTATAATCCCGTCCACTTCCCACTAATAATAATACTCATATTTTAAGATTTTACTGTTTATTTTTTTATTAAATAATCGCTATTAAAGTTGAACAATGTCATTATTTATATCTAAATTATGGCCGGGATTGATGATTCACTGCTGCTGAAGAGAAGGCGTGGTCAGGTTGTATCTGTTACTTTTCACCGCGATGATCAAGATGGACCAATCACATCCGTGCTTGATTATATTTACATTATGTTTTATAGAACTTGCACAGGCGGATTTCATTTGTCTTCCGAGGCGTATATATCATATGAACATGTAGATTTAAAAGATTATCCTCTCTAGAGATGAAAATCCCTCAACAATGCAAAAATCGCCTAAAGATTTGAATGCGTTTCAATGAGAGATTCGGAGCTCTGGGCCACCAAGCGCCCACATCAAGATCCTTTGTGTCTCATCATCGGACAACATTAACCGCCCAATGCCGCTGCCGCACGCGCGCAGAGGGGGCGGAGTCTCCCAGACCCCGCCTAACGCCGGTTAATCGACGATCCGTCTGAACCGAGCTGCAGTGCAGAGCCGGAATGGGGGGCTTGGCCCCGGTCCAGCACGGTCAAAATTAGCTCTCCGTTGAAATAAATGCAGTCAGCCAGTGGAAGCGGCTGAGTTCCTGACGCCCCAGTCTTTGCAGCCTTGTATGGGGTGACAGAGCCCCGCAAGGCTGCTGCTCGGGTCTGCTTTCGTCCACAAACGCCTTTTCCAGCAGCAACTTTACAGTGAAAGGACGAGAACAAAGGATTTATCTGTAAGTAAACCTTAACACATTCGCCAAAAGTTCAAGTTTGGACTTCTTTAGCGCTTACTTAATCACTTAATAATTTGAAGATAATGCATGAAATTGTGTTTTTATTAGTTCAAAACAAGCCTAAACTGTACAAAAAGCAAAACGGATAGGAATAAAATCGAAAAACAGGAATAACGAAAGTGCCGCTGATATCTCAGCGCTTCCTTTGTTCTGTCTGCCGTTAAACAGGAAAGTCTAAACTTGATCTACTCGATTAATAAACGGCAGAAACGTGACCAGCAGCCCACTACAAGAACTGAATGTACTATTTGTACCCAGACAGACTGACTGTATTCCCCCAGTCTGCCACCTACACACACATAAACACAGCTTTAAAGCATTATGGGTTATTGTTGACTATAAGAAACTTCCATATGCTTAGATGTTGCAGTGTGGGCTTTTCAAAAAGCAGCATTTGCAGCCTCTCGATGCCAGACTCGTTTCTCAGTTCATGTTAGGACAAGGTGTCTTTTTTCTCCACCATTTTCACCTCATTCAGCAGAGCTACAGGAAGAAGGAACACCACATATCTGTGAAAGAGACTGTCTAGGGAGCTCCAAAGCAGATGCATGCATGGCACAGTCCTAAATTTAGACACAAAGATGAAGTCATGCATACGGGCATCATCGTTGGAGACGTGTCTCCTTTGCTGCTACAGTTATTTCAGCATCATGCAAATCACTGTGGTCTGCTTTCAAATGCTTCTGCAGACATCCAATGATTGCAGTGCCATTTCAGTCATTTGATCACAAAGCCCTATTTTTGTGCATTGCATGGAATTGGTGTGCATGCAGTTTTAGGGCTTATTTTGTAGAATTGTGCAATTGCCCATTATTGCATGGTGAATATGTATATATTTTAAAACATGGTATGGAATAGGGTATCGTTGGCGTGAGCTGGAACAGTGTCAGCAGGGGCGTGTTTCCACAATCAGTCTGTTCTGCAGCAGGCAGTTGGGTTCATTGGGTTCATGCGCGCTCAGTATGGCGGGCTGAGGCGGGGGAAAATGTGACCTCGTTTGACTGGATTTGGAAACGCTCCAAGCTGCAGTCAGGGAAGTGGAATGGGAGGCAGGTGTCTGGCTCCACGATTGCAAAAGAAAAGAAATGCATATGCTGCATTGTCGCTCAATGCATTTGTCGTTCGAAACGTTTCTGCATGTTGCCAGCTTGCACCGAGTATATCGGAGAGATTTTGTCATCGTCTGAAGTCTGTCTGACTCAGCAGGAATGTGGGAGGATGAATGTTTCTTCAGAGCAGAGATTATGACCTTAAATTTATGAGATAATATGCATGCATCTGATGTTTTGGTAATAGAGGGCAGCAGTTGGGTTCCAGAAGTAAAAATCCCATGCATTTTTGTTATTTTGTTTTTCATAATAACTTTTAAACGTTTAAAGACAGACCTACTGTGAACTATGAGGTTGCTAATAGACTGTATATGGTTTTATTGAAGCAAACAACCCACATTATTTCTTAAATAACTTACTTTTATATCTATATATCAGTATATCTAATTCAATAGTTTTGCATTTCACCATAATTTAAAAAAATTGTAGTTTGGATTGCTTCATTGGATTGTAGTTAAAGCCATCAACTATACAGTCTTGTGTCTTTTTGTCCAATTTTCAAATACTTTTTTGCTTCAAATCAAAGTTTGTACTTCACGTCATAGCTGGTTCGTTGATTTGTGGCTTATAATGCTTTAATAACGTATAAATAAAAATTGTTAAAAATAATAATAAAATAAACAATAAAATTATATACACTACCAGTCAAAAGTTTGGATACGGTAAGATTTTTAATGTTTTTAAAAGAAGTTTCGTCTGCTCACCAAGGCTGCATTTATTTAATTTAAAATACAGTAAAAACAGTAATATTGTGAAATATTATTACAATTTAAAATAACTGTTTTCTGTTTGAATATATTTTATAAAGTAATTTATTCCTGTGATCAAAGCTGAATTTTCAGCATCATTACTCCAGTCTTCAGTGTCACATGATCCTTCAGAAATCATTCTGATATGATGTTCTGCTGCTCAAGAAACATTTATGATTATTATCAATGTTGAAAACAGTTGTGTACTTTTTTTTTTTTTTCAGGATTCCTTGATGAATAGAAAGTTCAGAAGAACAGCATTTATTTGAAATATAATCTTTTGTAACATTATACACTACCGTTCAAAAGTTTGGGATCAGTAAGAATTTTTATTTTAATATTTTTGAAAAGAATTCAAAGAAATTCATACTTTTATTCAGCAAGGATGCATTAAATCGGTCAAAAGTGACAGTAAAGACATTTATAATGTTACAAAAGATTATATTTCAAATAAACGCTGTTCTTTTGAACTTTCTATTCATCAAAGAATCCTGAAAAAAAAATATTGTACACAAATATTTTGTACAATTGTACACAATAAATGTTTCTTGAGCAGCAGATCATCATATTAGAATGATTTCTGAAGGATCATGTGACACTGAAGACTGGAGTAATGATGCTGAAAATTCAGCTTTGATCACAGGAATAAATTACTTTATAAAATATATTCAAATAGAAAACAGTTATTTTAAATTGTAATAATATTTCACAATATTACTGTTTTTACTGTATTTTTAATTAAATAAATGCAGCCTTGGTGAGCAGACGAAACTTCTTTTAAAAACATTAAAAATCTTACCGTGTCCAAACTTTTGATTGGTAGAGTGTGTGTGTGTATATGTGTGTATATATATATATATATATATATATATATATATATATATATATATATATATATATATATATATATATATATATATATATATATATATATTAGGGCAATTTAAAAATTAATTAATTACATGATGTGCCGATTAATTAATCGCAAATTATTCATACATTATATTTGGCTGAGAAATTACCCCCAAAAGATCATTTAAAGTCATTATTGTGTAAAATGAGAAAATCATCAAATAGACATTATTAAAAAGTAGCTTTAGAAATAAATATTTTATTTGATTCAACCTAGAATTTATTACACACAAACTTTTTGGCTTCAACGGCCATGATTTTTATCAGAAGCTGCATATGAATTTGTATTTAGATATATTTACAGACCAAAACTGCTTGGTTACTAACATTCTTCAGAATAATTTCTTTTATGTTCCACAAATGAAAGAAAGTCTACAGGTTTGAAACATAATTTTTGGGCAAACTATCCCCAAAATATGAAATTATTTTTTAATGAATTATTTTAAAGAAGAAACTAAAACTGCCAGTAGGTGGTGATAAATGTTGAGTCATTCATTCATTTGATTCGTTTAAACGGCTGATTGATTCATTCAGGAATGAATTAAATGGCTCTCTTTATGAATGAGTCATTGAATCATTGGTTTACCCGATTGACTCGCTCAAAACACGGATTCATTCAGAAATTTGCACTTGTGATATTCGGGACAAAAACAGCACTCGTGTGATATTGCTTAACCATATCATATGATGTAAATGAGACAAACTCATAGTGGGGCATTTTTGGTTGGTAGGTCTGGGGCGGGTGCGTTAATTGCAATACATCATTTTAATCGTGTTATTTTTCCATAACTAATTCATTAAATTTACATGTTACTTTGACAGCCCTAATATATTCAAAAATTGCTCTCTTTCTCCCTCTCCTGCAGGTTCTTTCTTCAGAAATAACACCAACAGGAGCAATGGGGGATCCCCATAGGTAGGTTGAGTCCCCCAGTAATTACAGTGTTTGTTTTGATGACATCACAGCGTCCTGAGCGGTGATTTCCATCTATTGTGCGTTCACTTCCTTAGAGCTGACGGCTGTGTTCCTGAACCTGGTGGCGGGGAGAGGAACTACCCCGAAAGATTGACATTCCATCTGTCTGATGTGGGATAGAGAACAGCCCTCTGGGGAGATTGTATCCTCATGTATATTATTTTTTATTTCCTAAATCATGTATATCCTTATTTTCTATGGTTATGGCGTGCGGTACAGATGAATTATGACGCTGGGGCTCTTCCCCCATCTATGTGATTAATAACATTTTAGAAAAACCTGGGACTCTAAGCCTTGATGATATGCTCTTCGGAGGGGGCAGCAGTAAAGACACACAGCACCTCAAGACAGACTGGAGCTTCACTAAAGACCCACATGTCTGTGTTTGCAAACTCCACAGGGGCCCTCGGGGGTCCGGGACCCTGGCGGCGGCGGCAGCAGCATGTCTTCCACTTGTCCACTTCTACTTTGCACGGCTGAACTCTTTCATACCTCTGTGAATTCCTGTGAACAAGAAAAAACCACCAAGAAATGTTAACAGTGTTCTTAATTGACTTGCAACAATGCTGGAATGTGACAAACACTAGCGGTCGACCAATATGTTTTTTAAAGACCGATACCAATGTCAGGGTTCTATGGAAGCTTGTTTCCGCCACTAAATAAAAAAAAAAAAATAAAAATTTAAAACTTTAAAAATTAAAATTAAACTTTATCTCACAACTTTCTTTCCTCAGAATTGCAAGATTCTCAAACTCAAATATGTCAGAATTGAGTAATATACTCACAATTACAAGAAATAAAGTCAGAATTGTGAATCATAAACTTAGAATTTAGCGTTTTAAATTTGCAGTTGCGTGTAATAAAGTCAGAATTGTGAGTTTCAGTATTGAGAATCTCCCAATTCTGACTTTATAACTCGAAATTGTGAGTTTATATCACGTAATTGAGAGAAAAAAAAGTCAGAATTGCGAGGAAAAAGTCAGAATTGCGATATAAACTTGACTTTTTTTTTTCTCGGAATTGTGAGATATATACTTGCAATTGCGAGTTATAATGTCAGAATTGCATGATAAACTCAATATTACGAGAAATAAAGTCAGAATTGTGAGTTGTAAACTCACAGTTGCGTGTTATAAAGTCAGAATTGCGAATTTCAGAATTGTTCGTTTATATTTCGCAATTCTGACTTTATAACTCAAAATTGTGAGCTTATATCATACAATTCTGAGAAAAAAGTCAGAATTGTGAGATAAAAAGTTGCAATTACCTTATATCTTTATTCAGTGGCGGAAACCAGCTTCCATAGGGTTCCCATAGAAATATCAGTGAATTCTAAAAGTGATCTGGAAAATCATAGAAATTAGTAAATTAGATTTTTTTGAGTATGTGCTGCTTATTTAATCATCAAAATATGTTCCACAGTATGATTTTTTTTTTTTTTTTTTTAAATTGACGAATGGCACTAAAGTAATGCAACATTATTACTTAATTTCTGTGGGAACCCTGCAGTATCTATAATAAAATTGAATAATAGCAAATGAGACCGAATTGCCAAATGTAAACTTTTTTTTTTTGCTGTTGTTGCATCTTTATTCGTTTATAATTCTCTAAAAAGTATTTGAAATCAAAACTAGCACCGGTCGATTATTGGCCATTTTGACATTATCGCCAAATTTATCAGTCTATCACTACTCCCAGAATCATTTTGATGTCCCTCCTCAGATCCATCCATACGTCTTCATTACTAAACCACGTCAACGTCAGTCAATACTCACACCTTACAGTATTTACTAAGGCTAAGAGTCCCCACTTCTCATGCAATTACTAAAAAGCTACAGAGTTCATCTTTTTTGTTTCATTTTTTTAGAATTTGCTTGTTAATTTTTTGCTTTAACTTTTTTTGTTGCTTTGCCAGTATATTAAAGTGTAATCATGTACGTTGTGATATAGAAATAGCTGTAGAGACGCATTGTTTCCTTGTGGTAAGTGACTGAGATGCTGCCACGGATTTGAGACACTGATGAATGGTGCTATTTTGGACTTTAATCTGCTCCTTGGTAAGGAAGCTCAGATGGGTTTATTTTATATTTTCATGTTGAGAAGAGGTGTTGGTTCTTTATTGTCTGGTTGTCGTAACTCGGATCGACTTTATTCCCCCTTGTTGTTTCTGTGTGGCTTTCTCATTGGACAGAAAAACAGATTTGCTGAAGAGTTGGTGTTTTGTTTCCTTTCATTTATTTTTTCCTCAGAGATGATTATTTGCAAAATAAATTCTAAAACTGCAGACAGTCGGAGCAATCACAAAACTGCAATTATTAACACTATATTTACCCTTTAATGTAAAGGTTTAATTCAAGGAGTAGGTACAGTTCCTGGCACTAGTCACTTCAGGCAATAGTAAACTCAGTCTAGATCTCATACTTAAAGCACAGAGTACCTTACGGAGCAAATCTCATGTTTTTGTTGAGCAGTGAATTTCTTAAATACATCAAGGACGCATTCAAATCGACGCAGGATGTTGTTGAGGGTGACGGTTAGCGGTGCAACGAATCACTAAACTCGCGGTTCGGATCAAATTAGGTTTTTTTTGTTTGTTTGCTTTTTTAATGTAACTTTGCAGCCCATTTTAAGTACTTAGATAATAAATAATTAAAGACAAATATACAAAGAATATGAAGTTACAAATAAAGTAGCCTACAGTCTAACAGCAGTATTCAGGTACAGAAATTTAATCATTAAATGTAAAATAACACTAGTCTTCACTGTATAAATTACATAGAGATTAATCTTTGTTAAAGATCTGTTTTGTTGTTTGTTTAACATTGATGACAGCATATTTATAGGCTGCTGTCACTTTAAGAGCTAATGAACGGATGCTATATAGCTTTTTAGTAATACAGAACCGTTACGTTCATAACCGACTGAGTTTACGAGAATATTTGCGAGACGGGTGTTTTTAACATAACTTTGTGTGTAACTGTCCTTTCAAGCACAAGGAGACGTGAAAAAGAAATCAATTCGGTGTTCGCGCGCTTTCTCTGTGTGTGTGCGCGCTTCGGGTGCGTGTGGCTGAATGCTGAGGTAACAGCGCGCGATCGACTTCTTTTTCGCCTCTTCGTGCGCTCGAATGGTTTAAAATCGCTCGAATGTCTAAACTGTCAAGAAAAAACACGTGGAAATGATAAACTTTCACTCTATGATGGTTAAACTTAGGAATTAATCCGTGAATCACATGCTTTCCGTACCGTGAGGTGTGGTCTGTACGGATCAACTGCGATCCGTTGCACCGCTAGTGACGGTGGTGTATATATATATATATATAATTACACAAACACCAGGGCAGCTGAGGTCAGATTTATCATCCGCCGTATCCTACACCAGCTAGGAACGTCTAATAAGTACAAAAACACTCATCCGTTTAGAGCACTTTGTCCTTCGATGTATTTTCTAAGGCAAAAAAATGTAGCATCAAAACCAACGGTCTCACATTTTTATCAACCGATCTTGTAAATGAGTTTTATGGGTTTTAGGAAAAGAACCAAAAGCTTTATATTTATTCTTTTGGGTGATTCATTTAAGTAGCACGGGGTCGTCACTCAGTATTTGCAGTTTTGTCTTTGCTTCCAGTTCACATTCTTCTAACAATCCTAATTCAAAGACCAACTGGAAAGCCCACATTAGTTTCTTAGTCTTCCATTTTTTCCACTACACTGGGGACCTTCCCAGCTTGCTCTAGTCCTTCCTTAGTGCTTACTGCGTATCGACCGCATGCTCTCCGCTCTTCCTTTTGTTTCTGATCTGAATAATTCTCCTCGCAGTTTCTTCTCATAGATTAGGTATATGCCAACTGTGTTGTAAATAGCCAGCGAATAGCTTTGCCGTATGTTGAATTATTCTGTAATAATTGTGTATGATTGGTGTACAAAACATGAAGTCAAGCCTCGTCATCTTTTTAAAAGATGAACTGGTGTTTCATGTCATTTTGCAACTTAAGCTGTAGTTGAATAAATATGCAAGCTCTCACTATTCTTGGTGTTGTTTATTGGCCTTATAACATTATATACACTACTGTTCAGTAAGATTTTTATTATTCAGTAAGGATGCATTAAAGGATTGGTTCACTTCAAAATTAAAATTTCCTGATAATTTACTCACCCCCATGTCATCCAAGATGTTTGTCTTTCTTTCTTCAGTCGAAAAGAAATGAAGGTTTTTGAGGAAAACATTCCAGGATTTTTCTCCATATAGTGGACTTCACTGGGGTTCAACGGGTTGAAGGTCCAAATGTCAGTTTCAGTGCAGCTTCAAAGAGCTCTACACGATCCCAGACGAGGAATAAGGGTCTTAGCGAAATGATCTGTAATTTTCTAAAAACAAATAAAAATTACATACTTTTTAACCACAAATGCTTGTCTTGCGCTTCTCTGCGATGTGCCACGCATTACGTAATCATGTTGGAAAGGTCAAGCGTGACGTAGGCGGAAGTGTTTACAAAGCGAACGTACAAAGATTAAGCCAAACCACCTTTACAAAAAAGGTAAAACAATGATGTCGGATGATTTTGAAGTTCGAGGAGAAAATGAGAAGTTTTTCACGGTATTGCCGCCTACATCACACGTGACCTTTCCAACATGATTACGTAATGCGTGGCGCATCGCAGAGTATATCATTTTTATTTTATTTTTTTAGAAAATGACAGATCATTTCTCTAGATAAGACCCTTATTCCTCGTCTGGGATCATGTAGAGCTCTTTGAAGCTGCAGTTTGGACCTTCAACCCATTGGTCCCCATTGAAGTTCACTATATGGAGAAAAATCCTGGAGTGTTTTCCTCAAAAACCTTAATTTCTTTTCGACTGAAGAAAGAAAGACATGAACATCTTGGATGACATGGAGGTGAGTAAATTATCAGGAAATTTTAATTTTGAAGTGAACCAATCCTTTAATGCATCCTTACTGAATAATAAAAATCTTACTGAACAGTAGTGTTTAAATGGGAAAGAAAATGTGGTCTCAGACTTTTGGACTTCACAGTAATTATTTGCTATTTTCAGAGTAAGTGTTTCCTGGTCAGGTAATTAAGAAGACAAATATGATTTAGTTCTTAAACACACCCATTTTACTTCAAGTTTGTTCAGCTCGTTCAGATGCCAACGCTGTCATTTCATAAAGTACAGACCTTTCTATGGAAAGTCTCGCTCTATGATTATGTCTGTTAGACAGACTCCGTGGTTATATTCTGAGGGGACAAGAAATCTTTTCAGCTGTAATCACATGGAAAGTGCCTCCAAGCGGAATCCAGAGCTGGAATTTGGAATGCCAAGGCAAAGATCCTTGTATAAGCTGATCATTTGACCGTCCGAGAGTCTTGCACAGATGGCACTGAAACGTCTCCACAATGGACAACAGCTCTGTTCAAGCACACTGCTCATCAGTGACCATTCGACAATGATTTGTACAGCTGAACCTCCCTGGATGGAGTTTAAAATCTCTTCGCTTCTCCATCTGTTAGTTTTAATGATCTCTTTGCACAAAAAGTCCTTTCATTAACAACGCATCGCCGGTCATGTGCACACTATGATCATATAACCCTGGTGCTTTTAACCACATTTTGGCAGAAATAGAAGGTGTCCATTTCTACGGAAATGGGCTGCTGGATTAAACAAGATCTACTTAAATGTGTTTCTGACTGAAAGGGTACTAAAGAACAAACTCCTGCACCCTTTATTTTAAAAATTACATTTGCAAAGCAGTCGCAAACAAGTATTTTGACTATCAAGTTACCCGTAAAATGTCTACATGTCATTGAGAAATGTAAACTATATAAAATAGTTGGATACATCCTACTTTACCTGCGTACATACAGTAAACTAACAGAAATCAATATATACTATATAGCAAATCTTGGATGCGTGTTTGTGTGCAAAAAGGTAAACTATATTTCAATTTCAATTTTATTTATAAACTGGCTTTTACAACAGAACAGCATGGGGCCCAATATGGACCCTTGGGGGACGCCACAAGAAAGAGGGGCAGCAGATGAAGAAAATTCACCATAAAAACTCCTATATGTCAAATACAAATGGAACCATTTGAGAGCTGTGCCCTTAATGCAGACACACTGTTTGAGTCAGAATAAAAGAATCGTGTGGTTGACCGTATCAAAGGCCGCAGTCAAATCCAAAAGCACTAAAACAGCAGAGTTACCCGAGTCAACAGCTAGAAGAAGATCATTAAAACTCCTTAAAGGGCAGTTTCAGTACTGTGACTGAGCTTCAAACCAGACTGGAATTTTTCATAAATAATAAATTAATATAAAAATGATTGAAGTTGGTTAAAAACAAACTCTCTCCAAGACTTTCTATAAAAAGGGAAGATATTATCGCACAGCTCTCTATATAAAGACAAATAATATATAAGTATGTCTTTATCTGCATGCATACAGCACACTTGTATAGGGCGATATATGAGCTAAAGCAAATATCTGCCTGTTTTTTTGTCATTGCAAAATGCAACTATATTATTGTTCACCTCTTTATAAAAAGCTGGATATATATTATATTCAACTTTATTTTAGCAATATCTATAGCAAATCTCAATTGCTTGATTGCTACAAAATGTAAACTATATTATTGCCCAGCTCTATTCTGCTAAATGCAACTAATAAGGCATTTAGATTTTAAGATATTATATTCTATTAAAATCATGATTTTCCGTAAAGCTGCTTTGCAACAACATGCATTGTGAAACGTGCTCTGTAAATTCGAATAAGTTGGCAAAACTCCAAAAATTTAAGGCAATCAGTTGCATGGTATAACACTTTCTGATTGAGTGCAGAAATATAAAGCATTTAACATACTTGCTCTCAAACTGCATGCACCACTTATCAACATGATGGCAGTTCTCCAAAATCCCACATTAACAGAAACTCTTCTAAATTAGCATAAGAAAACATTAATCACTACTACATCTCCCTCTTAACATTAAACTTGCAGAAAAAACATTATATAACACTTAATTTTAACATTTACTCTCCCTTTCGAGTGCCATGGGCAAAGCATGCTGAGAAATAGAAATCCCAGCCCAGTTTCAGTTAAACTTAAGTTCATCTAAATTAAAAGAAATTAGTTCATACAACTCAAAACAATGAAACGGTTCAGTTTACAAAAATAAATAAGTATTAGCTCTATTAACTTAAAAGAAAAAGAAAGTTAATTTAACCGAACTAATTTGTTTAATTTAAGTTTGTCCTACTCGAACCAATGAATTATTTTGAGCGTCAGGGTTTACAGTACATTTGACTTGCATTGCGCAACAAAATATCAAACAAACATCTGTAGTTCCTCTGCCAGGACACGTTTTTTGACTTTTGCTTTGAGATATAATCTGATGAAATGCATAGATTTGAAGTGTCCAAACACATTTTTGATGCAGTTAAGTTAGGGTTCATGTAATCTTTTTATCATAGTCTGCAGGAACTTGCACAGGATTTTACTACAAGGCTGCTGAAGTTTCTCTGTGTTCTTCAGCAATATTTTACTCATTGAATTAGTTTGGGAATGCAAACAAGATTATCTGAGTGTAGCACCCTATAAAACTTCCTGTTTTCTGAGTGCAGCAGGACAACAGCTTTGTGCAATGTGCTTCATGTAAACAGGATACTGTACTTCCCTCAAACAGCGCTGTTATCCAATTATTACAGATGACTGTCATTGCTCTTGTGGACAGTTGCAGCTCTGGTTTGTTGTTTGGCTCTAATTATAAATACACCCATGGTAATGTACAGTGACCACAAAATCCATTGAAAAAACACTTACAAATGTCATTGCATTAGGAGCTGGACAATAAACCAGCTGAAAATGTCCTACGTTTGATCTAAATCTAAGAAATGTGCATACATGTGATTCAGAGAAATAAACGTGCATATGCCTCTCTTCCAGATGTGAAATCTATTTCTGCATTATTAGCGATTTTATAGTTTATAGATTGCCCAAAATGATTTACACATGTGGAACCAAAGTATGCATGCTAAATAAGTGAACTTTAATGTGTAATTATGCTAACAGGGTTTAATTATTATTGTTGCTTAGATTTCCAAATATCTGCAGTACTCCGGCTCTGCCACAAGGAAAAGTGCGTACGCCTGCTCAGAACCTGACGGTACGCTAAGCACTTTTCCACATCATATATTTTTTATAAGTTTGAATGTTGCTATGGATTTTACACATGTTTTATAAATGAGGCTCCAGATGATCACTGAGACTTGAAGGTGGATATTGGAGACATTAAGAAACAATTGCATAACAGCTACTCAGAACACTTAACAATGTCCTGGCAAACACCAACAAAAACCCAAATGAAATGAAATGTGTGCTTGTGAATTTGTTCTTTAAAACATGCCACTTGGTTTGATATTTTGTCTCTACATTCTAAAAAATGCTGGGTTGTTTGGGTCAAATATGGACAAACTTAACCGTTGATTTAAATTTTAAAGGTTGTTTTTGTCCATATTTGACCCAAACATGGGTTGAAATAACCCAGCATTTTTAGACTGTATCTATTTTCTATCTACTGTATCTATTCCTCAGTCAATTGATAATTTTAAGAAATGCAAACTTTATATATATTGCAGTTTTTCTGAAATGTTATCTTTAAATATGCAAATGAGGCATTATCTAATTAAATATGCACTTATTTGCACATATTTCTAAGCACTTGATAACGCCAGGTTCAAAATTCTTGTTTCATTTTGCTGACATATTAGAGTTAAAAGTTTTTACAGAAGGGATTATGGATTTTTCTTTTTATCACTTCATAAATCAGAAAATACTGTCAACAGACAGAAAAAAAAAAACATTTTCACCATGTTTTTATGAATAAAATGTATAAAATCAGGTAAATGATATATGAACAAACCCCTCAGTAAAATCCTTCAGAACATATATGGGAATAAATGTGTAAAGTTTGGTGTATGTAAGTGATACTGAAGTGGAGAAAAAAACTTTTTAAAGAAATGTATTAGAATTGAAACAAGACGTTATGAAGAGCAAAACAGCTCAAAATCATAATTAACTAGTGCATGAAAAAAAAAAGTTTTTGCCTGCAGCATCTTGCCTTAAATACTTTTTGGTCGACTATGCATGAGAAAAAATGGATTTTCAAAAATTAGGTTTCTGTCAGATCATGACCTGAACCCTGAAAAATAATGGCTTTGCTTTCTATGAAATGAGCAAGATCTGTTGTGGAAACAGTCAAAAATACAAAGTGATTGTATATTGGCTTTCTTTGTTTCTTTGTCCTGAAATCCCTCAACAGAGGTTAGTGAGTGCATCTGGCATGCTGTTCTGGCCATTTGCCACAACTCACACAAATCTGTTGCAGCTGAGCTGCAAATTCAGATGGAGTCGCCCAGTGAGACCAGGGCTGTGTCTGAATATTATACCCTTAAATAGGGCACTATTTGAGGAGACAGCCATTTGTAGTGGTGTCTGAAACAATAGTGGACGTTATCAAGTGCACCTGTTCAATCCCATAATGCACCACAATAACGAGTGTATGACTGACGTACACTTAATGGCTAGAGAATACCCATAATGCACTGTGAAAGTCGCACATATTGAATTCCTGCATCCGACCAGAAGATGGCGCCTGCAGCTGAATCGCCAATCCATCCATTTTCCAAACCGCTGGTCCAGCGTAATATCATATTTTTAATTGATTATTAAATTGTTTAAATTAAGGTTTATACATGACAGAGTTCAAGATTAATCTTTTCATTAAAACTGAAGCTGCCAGTTTGCTAAGTTTCAAATGATTATTAAACAGCAAGCACAAACTATGCAAAAGTGGCGCACTCAGTGTCCGAATTCACTCACCCGTTTTCATTCACTCCCTCAAGTGAACTATATTAGTGGAGTAATGTAGGGAATAGCGATTAGGGGGTGATTTGGAACACAGCCCAGGAGACGCTCAGCTGAAGGTGAAGGAATGGAGGCGGATCACACCTGACACAACAGCGCTTCAGCTGTCATTTAAAAAGACACACCTTCACCTAAATCTTGGGGAAACATCATCATTATTTTATCTTTACTAGACCAAACATGCTCTTGATGCATTTAAAGAGGATAAAATTGCTCCTTCAGTCTGTCTCAACACTTGAATTGAAAATCTGTCATGATAAAGATGAATGATTTATATACCTGTTAGCTTTAGATTACAGAGGAAATTAATTAGTGGTGTTTGCTAAGTCAACCATTAGTATTACTTTTGCTCAGTTATTCTTATGATGTGAATCTTAACCATTAGGCTTCTAGAGACAGAATATTATAAAGCAAAGCAAATCTAGGCTACATGATGGTTTATATCATCACAAAAATGTAAACTTTTATCGCACAACTAAATATATGAAGTTGGATATATCATCATGTGATATCATGTTGATTCGATTCATAAGCTTGCGTTTCGATTCTGATCTTGCTTCAATATCGATTCATTTGGCTAAATATCAGGTACAGTATAGGGACTACATGTTAATTTTTCTCAAGAAAACAAATCTAAGCATACAGGGAAACCTGCCAGTTGGTATTATTATTAAAGGTTAAAATTAACGACTCATTCTTATACAATATGTGTTTTTTTTATAATAATGTTATAATATAAGTAAAAATATAATAAAAATGTAATATAGTGCATATATCTATATCTTTAGAATTCATTTTTCTAGCTAACTAACATGCTATGTGGTCACTTTACATGACATATTGTTCACAAGCTATTTTATTCACGGTTGAAACACTCATTGAACGATTTCAATAAGCTGTGCTGTATCTTTTAACATACCTTCTGGTTTCATTCATGTTTATTTGGTGCTATAACTAATAATAAAGAGGAACACAGATCGGTTAATGTGCCGCTTGAACTGAGGCGCTGAGCGATCTGTCACGTGACTCACGTCATTTTAAAGAGCGCCAAAACGGTCAATAATTTTTATCGATATTTAATGTCCGCGTATTTATTTATTTGGTGAGTAGCTGTGTAATAGGCACACACAGAGGGTACCTACTGGCAGATAAAACTACGGTTTGACTATCCATAAATATATTTTAGATTGTATTTTGACAAGTCATAATTATAATTCAGCAAGTCAGAATAATAATTAGAGATATTTCAATGATAATTGGACTAGTAAGACATCTGAATCGAGATATATCTCTAAACAAATACGTTTTGATTAATATAAAATACTATTTAAGATATATAATGCGTCGCACATGTCATGTTAATTAGAGATATCTCTAATAAAATTAAAAAAATTATTTACATGTACCTATATTATTTATGTACCTGCTGCTCCTTGTCAAATCTGCAGTTGTATCTGCTTTTGCTGTCAAAGAGAAAAAAGCTTCTGGATGAATGATAATAGTGGGAGAATCGAAGCTTTTCGAAACTTTGATTCAATTGAACCAATTGCTTCGTAAACGATTCACTGTTTCGAAACGCTGATGACCCCTGCTGCTCAAAACTGTGTAAATGCAACGAAAACTCTGCCAAAACATGGATAAAACACCTTTTACAAACCAATTGTAAACGTTTTATTAAAAGTATAATCTATTAAATGCAATAAACAAATCATCTAATGCCATTAAATATGAAGTGTCTGCATAATATGTGTTATTTTATTAAATTGTAGGCCGTTTTATGGAAAGCTTGGTTAATCAGACCAATAAGAGACTATTAACTAAAACTGTTCCATTTAATTATATTAAAATGTTAATAAAAATGTATAAAACTTTATAGTTCACAGAGATCATCGCACACTGGCGTTTAGAAACAGTTATGACGTAACCAAGCCTCGTTTACTGAAACCATGTGACTTTGGCAGTTTGATCCGCGCTACGAATCACTGGTTCGAAACAAATGATTCACAAAGGATTCGAAGCTTCACGAATCATGTTTCACTACTGGATGAATTACTACAGGAATTATGAAATAATATCTGTATTCCTTCATATATGGTAAAAGGTGTCGTGTGTAGCGCATTTTGCAACGTCAAGACTGAAGAACAATGAAATTATAGCCTACATCAAAATGGTACAAATAAAGTTTAATGCTTCAGAATCAAGGCAGACCGAGTCAAAAAAAAAGGTGAAGGCTGATTTTATAACGATTACAAGTTAAGAAAAGTTTAACTGGTACATGCAGGCTACTAATAATGACATTGATTATTACATTACGTTGAATATGGATTGTGCCTTAGTCAGGTTTACTCGTGCTATATAGCTAATCAACCACAAGGTGGTAGTGTTGTATTATATATAGCAAGAGATCCATGATGCTGAAATATAATTTTGAACGTATGTTTGGGTCATTTTCAATTGTAATTGTAGATATCTTGAATTGGATTGGTGACTAGGCAAAACTTATATTGTAGTCAAATCTCATTTAAAGGGATAGTTCACCCAAAAATGAAAAATCTGTCATCATTTACTCATCCTCAAGTTGTTCCAAACCTGTATGAGTTTCTTTCTTCTGCTGAACAAAAAAGATATATTTTTAAAATGTCGGTAATCAAACAGTTGACGGGCCCCATTGACTTCTATAGTATTTTTTTCCCCATACTATGGAAGTCAATCATCTGTTTGTTAAGTTCATGATGACAGAATTTTCATTTTTGGCTGAACTATCCCTTTAATAATCGATTATAGGTCTATTTCGACCTCTGATATTGTCTTATTTGACCCTTTAGGAAGTTACGCGTCACACTTTTACTTTACCGTGCCAAAAAAGCACCCGTGGCACTCGCATTTAATAACTAGATTCAGTTTGAACAGCACTAATGTGTCTTTGAAGTGAACACTAGATGCAGGTCTTTCGAATAAGAAAATGTGCCCGTCGGACCTGGCACACTTCCTCACGCCCCTCGTCTTGAATGATATTCTGTATAATGACAATCCGTTGGTGGAGATGAATGAAGCCGCTGTCAGCTGAACACACCTCTTCAGTCCCGGATGGGTTCGTCATCACTCTCTCATCATCTGTTAACAGTCACTGTCTCAGAGAATGTGTGTTATACAGGAGCAAGAGGCCAAGATGACATTTTGTTATCTAATGCAATGACCCCTGACAATCCTCATGATGAAGAGCATCTCAGGAACCGCCATCCAGTGGTTCAGGGTGTCCTGGAGGGGTGAAGTTGCAACATCTAGCTTCTGGGGTACCTCAGGGCTCGGTGCTTGGACCGCTTCTCTTCTTCATCTACATGTCATCAGTAGGATCTGTCGTTTAGAAACATGGTTTTTCTAGCTCTCATTCCAGCCAGATGATCCGACGGATCAGTTTTGCCTTATACAACATTAGGAAGATCAGCCCTTCCTATCTGACAAATGTTTTCAATTCTAGGCAACACTTTAAAAGATTGTGGCGCTCTTCTCGTTGGTCACGAAAGTCACTGGTTTATAAAGATGCAAACAAATGAAGGCAGATGAGCCGTGGCAGGTTTCCCGTGTTTAATTAATGTCATGCAACCTCAGACTCAAGAGTGTAACTCGCAGTGCAGACAGTCGAAATGAGGGGAAAGAGAGAAGATAAACCCAAAAGAGAGGTTTCATGAATAATCGGAGGCGGCAGTCGTGGCCCTTACTCCTGTGCACTGGAGCTGCAAAACACCCCAGAGATTCACTGGAGAACTTTGTCCTGTTCTCTTTGTTTGCAATGACATCATAAATAATATGCTTTTGCCCTCTCATACATAATCATGCCGATCGCCTGTCTGAGGTCAGACATGATTAAAAATCCAGCATGGAATGGAAAAACAAGACTGTTCATTATATATATATATATATATATATATATATATATATAAACACAGACACACTACAGTTAAAAAATTTGGGGTCTGTAAGATTTTTAAAAGAAATTAATACTTTTATTCAGCAACGATGCATTAAACTGATCAAAACTGACAGTAAAGAGTTATAATGTTACAAAAGATTCTATTTCAAATAAATGCTGTTATTTTTTAAACTTTCTATTAATCAAAGAATCCTGGAAAAGGACATCATGGTTGCCACAAAAATATTAAAACTGTTTTCAACATTGATAATAATCATAAATGTTTCTTGAGCAGCAGATCATCATATTAGAATGATTTCTGAAGGATCATGTGACACTGAAGACTGGAGTAATGATGCTGAAAATTCAGCTTTGATCACAGGAATAAATTACACTTTACTATATATTCACATAGAAAACAGCTGATTTACATTGGAATAATATTTCACAATTTTTAATGTATTTTTGATCAAATAAATGCAGCTTTGGTGAGCAGAAGAGACTTCTTTTAAAAACCTTAAAAAATCGTACCGACCCCAAACCTTTGAACGGTAGTGTATATTTATTACATATTTACATATATTTCTAAAAAGGGATATATGGGGTTTATGGCCTTTCCAAACTATTTTGTAATTCATTTATTTATATTTACAAAGTTTTATTATATTTACAAAATTTAATCACATTTATTGGAAAGAAACATACAACATGTTAAACTTTGTACATTTTTTCTTTTTTGTCCTCTTGAAGATTAAAGGAAAAAATAAATGTATTTTTACTCATCCCTCAATTAGTAAAATAATACTAATATAATATAACTTAACTTTGTACTGGAAGTTCTTTTTTGGCCTCTTGAAAATTAAAGGGAGAAAAATATATAATATAATATAATATAATAACTTTGTACTGGAAGTTGTTCTTTTTTGGCCTCTTGGAGATTAAAGGAAAAAAATTAATTAATTTTGTCTCGTCCCTTAATTAGTAAAAAATACATTATAATATAATACCATTTTTTAATGCCTAGTATTATGTACAATTAATAAAGAAATATTAAGGTCTGTACACTAATGTTTAAGTGTTATCATTATACACCAATGATTTTAATGTTTATCCCATAAAATAATTGTGAAATTTGTGAAATGAGGGATGAATCAGAATCATTTTTTGTGGTAATCAATAACTTCACTATTGAACTCATGACCTTGCTTCAGTGTGTGTATGCTTGTATGTCAAATACTTCATTTATAAACTAACCATATGGCACTCCGCTGTGATCATGTGACATATAAACTCCCTCTTACAAAATATCATATTTCCTTATTGCTTTGTTCCGAGATGACAAAGAAATTCCTCATCTAACCTCTTCATTCAGCACGTCTGAACCAAAGAAATGAATGTGTCACGCTAGAATTGCCATCATTCTTCTGCAATAAAAGGGGCTGGTGTCAGATATTGGCTTTTGAAAAGACCTAGACGGTGTGTGTAATTTGACTAATGGCTTCTTCCCGGTCAGAATCTGCATCTTTTGCTCCTGCACGACGAACACAATTAAATATCCCTCTGAAAATCAAACTGAAATGTCACGGCCAATATCGTTATTTCATTGTATTCCCTCTGATCAGAGTGTCTAGGGTGGCGGGATCGCTTCTGTTTGGATGATTGAGGCAGTGGAGAGGAAGACAACACGCATCCCATGATGCATCTGTCTCTGAATGGAGCGTATTTACTTTCTTTTGCACTCATTTTTCTTCTACGCAGCAGGAGATGAATTACCCGGGGAATGGATTCGGAAGCGGCGCTCCCTCATTCCGAGTCTTTTTCTTCTCCCGCGTGGAGTTTGACAGACGACACACAGGCTGATCGGGACCCACAGCGAGGTGAAGGGCGACTGAAAGACTTCCTCCAGAGAATCTGAAGCGCAGAATGAGATTGTGTGCTACGGAAAAACAATGCATTTGTGCGCTGTGTGTTTGTGTTTTCTCCTGCTATCGGTGTGAGATTACAAAGGCCTTTTGTGCATGAAATGCATGAAAAGAGAGAAAAGGACATCACTGCAAACATCTGAATAAAGCAGCATCACTGAACGCCTCACTTTTATTTCAATACAGATTTCAGTGAGCCGGTGTTGGTCTTACAGAAAAACCACATGGATTTCACATGTGCAAAAATTTACATGTGTGATTTTGCGCATGTGAAATTTAACATGCACTCTTAAAAACGCTGGGTAAATATATGTTGGGTTAATTTTACACAGAAAATTGGGCTATTTAACCCAGCATTTTTACTATAATACTAGCTTTTATTTATTTTTATTTTTTTTTACTTCATACATGAATTAATATTTATGGATTAACTTAAATCCTCTAGTCTAAACATTTTTAAAATACTCCACACAACCAATGGTTTGCATGATAATTCTTTTATTTTTCGATCATATTTTATAGTATAGCATATTTCATATTGTTTTAATACATATTGCCTACATTTAAGCTCATTTAACAAATATTAGAAGTGAAAATTAAACATTTAGAAGTAATTGTAATTGACCAGTCTCTGTTGTCCTGTTTCCACCCTAATTGTCTGACCCAGGAGCTGGGTAACACAAAAACTACCCAAACGCTGGGTTGTTACGTCCGACCCAGGAGCTGGGCAACACAAAAACTACCCAAACGCTGGGTTGTTACGTCTGACCCAGGAGCTGGGCAACACAAAAACTACCCAAACGCTGGGTTGTTACGTCCGACCCAGGAGCTGGGCAACACAAAAACTACCCAAACGCTGGGTTGTTACGTCCGACCCAGGAGCTGGGCAACACAAAAACTACCCAAACGCTGGGTTGTTACGTCCGACCCAGGAGCTGGGTAACACGAAAACTACCCAAACGCTGGGTTGTTACGTCTGACCCAGGAGCTGGGCAACACAAAAACTACCCAAACGCTGGGTTGTTACGTCCGACCCAGGAGCTGGGCAACACAAAAACTACCCAAACGCTGGGTTGTTACGTCCGACCCAGGAGCTGGGCAACACAAAAACTACCCAAACGCTGGGTTGTTACGTCCGACCCAGGAGCTGGGCAACACAAAAACTACCCAAACGCTGGGTTGTTACGTCCGACCCAGGAGCTGGGCAACACAAAAACTACCCAAACGCTGGGTTGTTACGTCCGACCCAGGAGCTGGGTAACACAAAAACTACCCAAACGCTGGGTTGTTAGGTCCGACCCAGGAGCTGGGCAACACAAAAACTACCCAAACGCTGGGTTGTTACGTCTGACCCAGGATCTGGGTAACACAAAAACTACCCAAACGCTGGGTTGTTACGTCCGACCCAGGAGCTGGGTAACACAAAAACCACCCAAACGCTGGGTTGTTACGTCCGACCCAGGATCTGGGTAACACAAAAACTACCCAAACGCTGGGTTGTTACGTCCGACCCAGGAGCTGGGTAACACAAAAACCACCCAAACGCTGGGTTGTTACGTCCGACCCAGGATCTGGGTAACACAAAAACTACCCAAACGCTGGGTTGTTACGTCCGACCCAGGATCTGGGTAACACAAAAACTACCCAAACGCTGGGTTGTTACGTCCGACCCAGGAGCTGGGTAACACAAAAACTACCCAAACGCTGGGTTGTTACGTCTGACCCAGGATCTGGGTAACACAAAAACTACCCAAACGCTGGGTTGTTACGTCCGACCCAGGAGCTGGGTAACACAAAAACCACCCAAACGCTGGGTTGTTACGTCCGACCCAGGAGCTGGGCAACACAAAAACTACCCAAACGCTGGGTTGTTAGGTCCGACCCAGGATCTGGGCAACACAAAAACTACCCAAACGCTGGGTTGTTACGTCCGACCCAGGATCTGGGCAACACAAAAACTACCCAAACGCTGGGTTGTTACGTCCGACCCAGGAGCTGGGCAACACAAAAACTACCCAAACGCTGGGTTGTTAGGTCCGACCCAGGAGCTGGGCAACACAAAAACTACCCAAACGCTGGGTTGTTACGTCCGACCCAGGATCTGGGTAACACAAAAACTACCCAAACGCTGGGTTGTTACGTCCGACCCAGGAGCTGGGCAACACAAAAACTACCCAAACGCTGGGTTGTTACGTCCGACCCAGGATCTGGGTAACACAAAAACTACCCAAACGCTGGGTTGTTACGTCCGACCCAGGAGCTGGGTAACACAAAAACTACCCAAACGCTGGGTTGTTACGTCCGACCCAGGATCTGTGTAACATAAAAACTACCCAAACGCTGGGTTGTTACGTCCGACCCAGGATCTGGGTAACACAAAAACTACCCAAACGCTGGGTTGTTACGTCCGACCCAGGAGCTGGGTAACACAAAAACTACCCAAACGCTGGGTTGTTACGTCCGACCCAGGATCTGGGTAACACAAAAACTACCTAAACACATGCATAGAAAACCCAGCTTACTTACTAAATTTGGCAAAATGTGCAGTCTGACCTATCCCACAATGCATTGCACTTGATTTGACCTAACATTTCCAGTTTTACTAATAAACCAAAGGTGATATCAGCCAGTTTTGCTTTAATATATTCCTATGCATGTTTCTATTTGCATGTTTACTGTTGAAATATCTTCTTTAATTACATTAGTATTGCTTTAAATTATTACATACTGTCTATTTTTGAGGGCGTATTTAGTGCACTTTTAGGCCTATCTCATTTACACATTTGGCATTCAAGCAATACATCTTTTCAATTCATGCATTCACTGGGAATCGAACTCGCGACCTTGTGTTGCTAGCGCTAGCTAGCTAAAGCAACATCAAAACATGTTCAGGTAATATGATAACACACCCATATAAGATATCAATGCATGTACTGTAGATGATAAACAACTGAAGATGTCTGTCCAAAACTGAATTGAAATGATCATCTTCAGCCTCATTCATGTTTCGAGGTGTTCTGCTGGCAAACACAGCCTCATTTTGTCATTCAAATATAAGAATATAATAAGCGCAGACTAGTTGCCATCAGCTGATCCAAGTGAGTTTCTGAGGCGCGTTATTTCTCATTTCCAGTCTGCTGGCTGTCATTTATATGACGCTTTGATGATAAAGTCATTATCTCCTCCTCTATTCAAAGCGCTGTCACACCTCAGCTCAGCGTGAGCCGCAATTAATTTCCTCGGCGCATACGCTTACATTTATTTGTCAATTTCCATTCAGAATTGTATATTCCACCAAAGGTTCAATTCTGAACGCATTTGATACTCCATCAACAGAGCGCGAAGGGTTGATGTTAAAATGACGACGTGCATACAAGAAAGAAAAGACGCGTGTGACAACTTGTTATCAGACATTACAGGCGGGTGTGCTAAATCTACATGTTTGTCTCTGTAAATTATTCACTACTGTCAGACCCTCAAAGTGGATCTCCAGCTAACCTAACTTATACTGATATTTGGCATCTCTTCCTAATAAATAAATAAATGCAATTCCCAAACGAGACTTGTGACAGACGCGCGAAGCTGCTTTTGCTGTAACATCAGTAAGCGTGTTATTTTACAAAGTCTAACATGCCAGACAACTTGCTCTGCTGTGAAGTGATTTTCATGACTAATCTTGCTTTCCCATTAAACTTGCATGCACGGGATAGCTTCAAACTCCAAACTATTATCAAACCATATGACTAGTGTTTTAAAAATGCATGTGAGAACAACTCCTGTGCGTGAAACTCGTTTTGGGGGAATCAAAGGGACGCTGAGAAATAATTTATCGGCATTGGAGAAGCTTCTGATATCAAATAAACAACACAGCACACCAAACATATTTAGAGGAAAAATAATAGAGGGATTTGTACAAGTAAATGTATTACTTACTAAATCAATGATTACAAAAAGCATGATTTCTTCCAGGCCTCAGTTGAGTCACTCTGTTATTTGGACTTGCAGAAGCAGATTGAGTCCACACGATGGCGCTCTCAACCACAGATTGTTCAATGGAAAGCATACTTGAATTCTCAGACTTGACTTTCTTCAAAATGTGCAGTAAACAAACAGAGAATGCTGGAAGGAATAGGCCTATACTGTATCCCACAATGCAATTCACTCAACTTCCATGCATTTGAACTGGAAGCAATATTAAATCTGTCTTTAACTTGTGATTTGAAAGTTAAGGAATTGGAATTGCTACTAGCAATTAGATTCAACACTGTATAACGATATTCATACATGAAGTTTCAGAGAGTTATATTAGAACTACAAAAGCATGCAGGTTATTGGATGAAGTTCCGATCTGTTTACTATGAAAGCATATTTTCGCCACATAAGAAAAAAAATCATGCACTGGTAAATCATAATTATGGCATAAAATTTCAAAATTATGATATAGAAAGTCATAATTATGAGATGAAAAGTCAATATTTACATACTTAGTCGAAATTATGAGATAAAAAGTTGAAATTATGACAAAGTCAATTATGAGATGAAAAGTCGAAATTGACATACTAAATCAAAATTATGATTTAAAAAGTCAAAATTATTAAGTTGAAATTATGACAAAAAGTCAAAAAGAAACATACTAAACTGAAATTATGACTTTAAAAGTCAATTATGAGATAATTTTGACTTCTCATAATTCTGACATAATTTCGACATGTCATAATTATGACTTTTTAAATCATAATTTCTACTTTTTAGGTCAATTTTGGTTTAGTATGTCATAATTTCGACATTTTATGTAATAATTATGACTTTTTTAAATCATAATTTCTACTTTAAGTCATAATTTCGATTTAGCATGCCATAATTTTGACTTTTTATGTCATAATTATGACTTACCAGAACATTATTATTTTTTTCTTCTTATCTGGCAGAAATGGGCTTCCATAAATTGATAAATTATATTGAAATCATGACTTGAAATTGGCATAGAAAGTCAGAAAAAAGTTGAAATTGTCATTTTGACTCGTGATAAGTTCGACTTTTTATGTCATAATTGACTTTTAAAGTCATAATTTCAACTTTTCATCTCATAATTATGACTCAGTATGTCATAATTTCAACTTTACATCTCACAGTTATGACTTACCAGAGCATTTTTTTTCTTATGTAGCAGAAATGGGATTCATCCATAGAAATATATGCATAGAATAAAACAAAGACCCTATAGAAAAGCAGAAGCCGGGCCAGATTTGAGAGTTGCTGATGGGTATAGTAAGTTGTTCAATGGCAGTCATTATGTGTCGCTATATTTTGATCAGTCTTTTAGGGCCTTGAAGAAGACTCACGTCTTGAATTATAGCTCACATTCAGATGTATTGTATCCGGAGGCCTCACGGAGCGCTTTCACTGCTGCTTTTGCGGCCGTATCATCATTACATCGGGGATTTACAGCTACTGTCAGGTATGAGACACAAGGGTTATGAAGGGCTTATTTTAGAGCAGCGTGTCACTCACTGTTTACATCTCTCTCTCTCTCTCTCTCTCTCCTCCCGCTCCTCCTCTACTTATCATGAACGATGCACACCCCATCCATCTGACTTTATTATAGCGGCTCCTGAATATGCAAAGCTCGTCTCAAATGAGACGCATCTATCTTGTGTCATATTGCCCTGCCTGCTCTCAGAGCTGGAGAACTGAATCTTGGGATATCTGTAGATATTAGGCTTTGACATAAATTGAACTTTTTAATGAAACATTTACAGTGTCTGCTATTTTAAGGCTAGCTGTGGAAATACTATATACAGTGAGAAAATGAAATTTGAATGGACTGAAACCAGTTTGCCTAAATAAAGCCAGGATAAACATGAAATAATACATTCAGCTCCACTAGATGTTATTTCATTATTTGTTTGTTAGTTCATTGCTTTTCCTTTTAAATTAGATCATTTTTATGTTGCAGTGGTTATCAGGGAGTTGCTGTGTGGTTACCAGTCACTTGCTAGGTGTTGCTATAGTTACCAGTGTCTTTTTATATGGTTATATGGATTTATATGGTCTTTTTATGTGGTTGCCAAGGTGTTGCTATGGTAACCAGGGACTTGCTATGTGTTCCAGGGTGTTGCTATGATTACCAGGATCTTTTTATGTGGTTGCCAGGGTGATGCTATGTGGTTACCAAGGACTTGCTAGGTTAGGTGGCTTCCAGGGTGTTGCTTTAGTTAAGAGTGTGTTTTTATATGGTTACCAGGGTCTTTTTATGTGGTTACCAGGGTGTTGCTATGGTTACCAGGATCTTTTTACGTGGTTTCCAGTGTGTCGCTATGGTTACCAGGGACTTGCTAGGTGGCTGCCAGGGTGTTGCTATAGTTACCAGTGTCTTTTTTTATATGGTTACCAGGGTCTTTTATGTGGTTGCCAGGGTGTTACTATGGTTACCAGGATCATTTTAAGTGGTTGCCAGTGTGTTGCTATAGTTACCAGGGTGTTGCTATGTGGTTGCAATGGAGTTCCTATGTGGTTACCAGGGACTTGCTATGTGGTTGCCAAGATGATACTATAGTTACTAGTGTCTTTTTATATGGTTACCATGGGCCAGTTGCATAAACTTAGCCACTATGTTAAGACTGTGTCTGAAGAACTAGTTTGACTAACTAGCAGTTAACCAAGGGGCAATCAGTCTTACTTTTCCTATTTAAATTAGACCGATCTACCTTTTTATGTAACTGATCTTAAAAAGTTAGGACCAGTCTTGAAGAAAAAATTACATGATTAATTTTTAAGACTAGTCTAAGAAGTTTATGCAACCCTGTCTTTTTATGTGGTTTCCAAGATGTTGCTATGGTAATCAGGGTGTTGCTATGATTACCAGGATCTTTTTATGTCATTACCAGAGTGTTTTTATGTGGTTGCCAGGGTGTTGCTATGGTTACCAGGATCTTTTTATGTGGTTACCAGGGTGCTGCTATGTGGTCTGCAATCACTTTTGATGTTCTTCATTCTGTTGTTCATTCTGATGTTCTTCATTTGTACTTTGTTTCTGATAAAAGCTTCTGTTAAATGAATAAATGTAAATCATGTAAATGCTGAGATGTTCTGGGAGTTTTGAGTTGCAAATCATGTCCAAGTAATTCCACGTTTCATTAATAGAAATAAGTTACTCAGTTATTTAGAAAATACTGACAGGGATGTATTTGCTTAATATTATACAACAAAATAAATTATTAAAATCTTTAATAATTAAAATATAATGTCAACAAATCTGGAAAAGCTCAATGGTAAAAAAAGTAAGAAAAACATGTTTGGTTTGTATTTTTACTGAAAGAAAAAAAAAATTACATTTGGTTTACATTGGTTATATATATATATATATATATATAAAACCAATGTGCCAAAATATCAAAACCAAATGTCACTACTGTAATGTTTGGACTTTTATGTGTTTCCTTTGGTTCCTGTGTTTCCTTCCTGTGTGTAGTTCCTGTTTGCTTGTTTTCCTTGGTTTCTGATTATGTCATTTGTTACCATGGTTACTCATTGGTTATTTGATTATGTTCACCTGTGTCTTATTTGGTTCCTTATTTAGCCAGTGTATTTAAGCCCTCAGTTTGTTTCAGTTAATTGTCATGTATTGTCTTTGCTGTTTTGTTTCGCGGTTATGTTTCAGCCTCTCTGTGTTTTGAAATCCATGTTTGTTTTGTTTAGTTTCTTTAATAAATGTTTAAGTGCTGCAACTGGATCCTCCTCTCTCACTTCTTCTTCCTTGCCTTGCCTGCACGAAACAATTTCTTATAAAAGTATATAATAATTTATAAATGATATAAAATATATATTTGTACTAAAATATTTCATTTAAATCCAGATCCAAAAGAGAAATACTTGAATTTATTATGTTACCCTTTTCTTATAGTGTATACAGTGAAAAAGCTTTTTATATCAAGGCCAGAATGACTGTATTGTGCTGGTGTGTTGTAACAGTCATTGACGTGTGGTCTCTATAGAGGACTAGACCCTTCAGAGAATCATATGTGAGCCATATCCATTCTGTTAGTCATGATCAGAGAGTATTTTTATCTGGGAGCGAGTGGGCAGGTTTGGTGCATCTGGCTGCACTGGGCCTTTCTTTCGTTCAGATGGACATTTGATGTGATGTCCTGTGACTGACGATGTGAAAAGAGCCCTTGGCACTGAGCTTGTAGGCATTAGCGCATGTGTTTCCTTCAGACAGCCGTTGATGAATATTTCAGCCAGTAGCAAGTCACGGCCCGTCCCAAACTCACTCTTTACCGAACGCTCCCTAAAACGCTCTGGAGTGAGTTTCCCGCATGCATTAACTATCGTAGTAGTAACACATTGTTGGATAAAGTCTTTATATCCAAACTATAAACTTTTACCCCAGCACTTCTATGATTAATATGAATATTTGTAACACAGAAATAATTTATTAATGATTGATGCAGACTATTGAGTCAATGAGTTTACCTGTTCGGCTGATGATGTTTAATGTCCTCAACAACCTCTTTACTCCCATTTAGCCACTTGTTAGCAACTGCCTTTTCAAGACAAGCTTTAAAAAATAAATAAATAAATAACAAGAGGGTACACTCTAAAAATGCTGGGTTAAAAACAACCCAGTTGGGTTGAAAATGGACAAACCTGGCAATAGGTTTAACTGTGCTCGGCAGTTTTATTTAACCCAACTATTGATTAAAAAGTACTATATGTCTGGCTTAAAATGAACCCAAAATAGGTTGGAAATTAAAAATCAGACACATAATTACTAGAGGCAACAATAATAATCAAAAGGTGAACATTTATTAATAATAAATTTAATGAATGTTTATTGTTTAATTATTATTAATAATAATTAATGTTTATTTATTAAACATATTAATAAATGTTAATTTCCAACATACTTTGGGTTAATTTTAAGCAAACAATACAGTCATTTTTAAACAATAGTTGGGTTAAATAAAACTACCCAGCAGGTTGGGCAAACATTTAACTCATTCGCTGGTTTAAAACAACCCAATTGACGGGTTAAAACAGCCAATTCACTGGGTTGTAATTCGCTGGGTTAAAACAACCCAATCGCTGGGTTAAAACAACTCAATTCGCTGGGTTAAATCAACCAATTCGATGGGTTCAAACAACCCAATTCACTGGGTTAAAACAACCCAATTCACTGGGTTAAAACAACTCAATTCACTGGGTTAAATCAACCAATTCGCTGGGTTAAAACAACCCAATCGCTGGGTTAAAACAACTCAATTCACTGGGTTAAATCAACCAATTCGATGGGTTCAAACAACCCAATTCACTGGGTTAAAACAACTCAATTCGCTGGGTTAAAACAACCCAACCGCTGGGTTAAAACAGCCAATTCGCTGGGTTAAAACAACCCAACTGCTGGGTTAAAACAGCCAATTTGCTGGGTTAAAACAGCCAATTTGCTGGGTTAAAACAACTCAATTCGCTGGGTTAAAACAACCCAACCGCTGGGTTAAAACAGCCAATTCGCTGGGTTAAATCAACTCAATTTGCTGGGTTAAAACAACCCAATTCACTGGGTTAAAACAACTCAATTCGCTGGGTTAAAACAACCCAACCGCTGGGTTAAAACAGCCAATTCGCTGGGTTAAAACAACCCAACCGCTGGGTTAAAACAGCCAATTTGCTGGGTTAAAACAGCCAATTTGCTGGGTTAAAACAACTCAATTCGCTGGGTTAAAACAACCCAACCGCTGGGTTAAAACAGCCAATTCGCTGGGTTAAATCAACTCAATTTGCTGGGTTAAAACAACCCAATTCGCTGGGTTAAAACAACCAACAACTCAATTTGCTGGGTTAAAACAACCCAATTCGCTGGGTTAAAACAACCCAATCGCTGGGTTAAAACAGCCAATTCGCTGGGTTAAAACAACTCAATTCGCTGGGTTAAATCAACCAATTCGATGGGTTCAAACAACCCAACTGCTGGGTTAAAACAACCATATCGCTAGGTTTGTCCATTTTCAACCCAACTTTGGTTGTTTTTAACCCAGCATTTTTTATTGTATGTCACATTCATCTTGAGCTTGTGTTTCAGGCATTTAACGAAAAACCCTTTGACTTTGAGATGACAGAACGAAAAGTGTTAAAATGCAACTCGATTTCAGGTTTTGGCCTAAAAAAAATGCATCATCCCTGCAGCGCATTATTTATGCAGTTCTAGTAACACAGAAATGAGACACTGCAGTTTTAAACTCACAAATGCTTTTGTGAATCGTTTTGAATAAAAGTATCTGCTAAATACATAAATGAAAATGCATTAACACTCACTAAACACTCTGATTTAGTGTAGGTATCACAAGGTCTGTTGGTTACAATGGAAGCTGTGCCAGAGGTTTCTCCATTCCCGATCCATACCGTGATGGGTTTGGATTTAAAGGTGAGGGTCTATGTCCAATAGCCTGATTCATCATGACCAGAAAAGCCAATTATTCATGCTATCCTTCCTTTCTCTCTAGAAACTGCAGGATATAAGTGCAATTTAGAGAGATGATTATGATCGTTTTAAACCAGCATAATCCTCCATTAAACTCCACATGGAAATGCGTAGAGATCAGGCAACATATGCTGATTATGGAGGAAGGACTTAAGAAACAAGCCCTGATGTCTAGACCATGACTATTTGACTGGGCCCTAAAAACAGAAAAATCAATACAGATCCCAGGGACTCGTAATGGTCCAATTACTGCTTGTAGGTTTGTCAATGCCGAGTCTCAGAGGACAGTTGCTAAAGGCCACTTGCATGCGTTTATTAGTGTACTGTTCTGAATCTATACATGTTTAATATAAGCAGATCTTGTAGCTTATACCAGTGCGCTTCAGTTCCTGTGTGCAATTCTAATGAATGCAATATTCCACAATGCACTAATGCATCAACCAATTATTAATCAAATTAACAAATGAACACCAACTATCAGTCATAAGCATAATATATATATATATATATATATATATATTTTTAACATATATTAACATTTTCCATAAATATTGATAATTAATATATTTTGTCATTACTGAAAATGTTTGATGAATCATGAAAAAATAAAAATATTTTTCTATTTTTTTAATATATATTAATATATTTTCCATAAATATCGAAAATAATCTGTCATTACTAAAAAAAATAAAAAAAATATAAATGCATATTAAACATATGAAGCAATTACTAATCACCATCAACAATCATAATCATTAAAAATATTAAAAACATGATTTTCAAATTATTTATTACTATTATTATTATTTCAAATTACTAATCAAATTAATAATCGCTCATAAGCATGACATTTTTTAAAAATATTTTTCTAAAATATATTTTATATATATTATATATATATATAATTTTTTTTTACAGATCACATATATGTGTATGTTTATATATCAAAATAAATAAATATATTATGCAATAAATTTTAAAAAAGTAACAAATACTTTTTCGTATAGAACCAATTACTAATCAAATTAACAATCAGTCATAAGCAATTTTTAAAAAAATATTTTTCTAAAAATTAATAAAAAATTTAATATATTTTTTTTCTATTTATTTATATATATATATATATATATATATATATATATATATATATATATATATATATATATATATATTATAATACATTTTTTTAAAAAGGAACAAATTATTTTTTGTATAGAACCAATTACTTATATAACAAATTATAATATATATATATTAATATATAATGTAATAAATATAAAAAAGTAAATAATTTTTTGGTATAGAACAATTTTATTTAAATATTTTCTAAAAATACCTTTTTTTCTATATTATAATTGTATCTTTTCTTTAGGTTTATATATTATATAACCTTATGTAAAGAAAAAGCAAACATGGTTGATGGTCACAAAGTGGGCCACACAGATCCGTTACAAACAGATCCCAATCCTTACTTTAGCAGGGGACATTACAGTGACTTTCAGTCATTCTGTAATATTCATTATATGATGTCTGAACTAATGCCATTTGAATTCTTAGCAACTTCATTACTCATTTGTGGTCAGGCATTGCTCCACATTAGACCCTTGATTACCTCCCATCCTTCATCAGCTTTGCCTTCCATCCGGCCGCTGGATGAAAAATGTGTTAATATCGAAAGACATAAATCAAGGCTCATTGAGCAGATTCCCACCTCCGACCAGAAAGTTTTCAAACAGGTTCACTGGAGTGCAGAGAGAGAGAGAGAGAGAGAGACTGCGGTTACTTAAATTACTGGAGGTGTAACAGGCATTAAAATAGTTACAAATATTTACAATCAATTCTAACATTGTTCTATGGTAGCTAACACATGCAGCATGTTCATACATACCAAATCTTCTCATTAACCTTATTAATATTTTAGGTGAATATTGCATGAACTATATTTTAGAGTGTTGTTTAATTATGGCTGCATTGTCAGTGAATCTCAAACTTATGAGCTTCATTAACAAACACATAAAACTCTGTTTGAATCATTCATGCAGGACTAAATTCATTTCATTTTTCACAGAAATGCAGCATGCATACAGAGCTGCTATATTGTTTAATATTTTCTCTGTCTTTGAGCGACTAATCGTTCAGTCTGTGTTGCACGGAAGTCCGACCGGGTCAGAGATGGGACGTCTGGCTGCGTGAATCGTAAATTTAATAACGGAGCTCTAAGAGGCTTCTTTTAAGGCCATTAGTCAAAGGTAGGGACACTATCAGCAGGGTTGATTACAATACTGCTGAATATTCTCAAGGGGACCTGCTGTTCATTCATATTCCACCGTTTAAACAGCCCATTCATCAATTACTGTAGCGCCGGCGGCAAAACGCACATCCCAAACACACACGACTCCACTAACACAATGTCCACGAACCGTCTCCGCAGGCCAAGAGTCACCTGTAGCCTGAGCTGGACCACTGAATGACTCTCTGGAATACTTGATTCTGGTCAGCAGCATCATTCTGCAGTCAAATACTGGTATAATGATGCTCCCATGCAATGATTGTTCAACACAACAGTACTGGAATTATGCTTCATGCTTTAAACTGTGTTTACGGTAAATGGAAGCCGGATTAATTAGCAGCATTGAACGACACTAAATTAAAGAGGTCATGAACTGCATTTCTAAAAAATGTTATAATGTTCCCTATGGAAGTAAATTAATGACATGTTTTTGAAATAAAAAGCTTGTTGAATTGCACTGATTGACAAAAAATATGCATTGCATTAACCACGGTTGCATTTTAATGGGCTGAAATTCAACATGGTGTATATTTAAGCTGTGAATATTTCAATTCAAAACATTTCACACACATTTTCGTTATTAAAAATTCCATGATCCATATTCACCTTTCAGATTTCACTTCGGTCTGTTTAAAAATACAACCTATAATATTTTACAGGCAATTTTCAGTTCATTTTATTTTGCTTCCACAAATTCAACAGAAAATTCTTCCCCTGAGGTCCACTTATAATGTTAGCAAGATTTTTACATAAAAAAAGCATCCTAGTTTAGTTGAAATAAGCTATTTTCTATCCTGTTTTGACCTTCTCTTTTAAACACTCAGTTTTGATGGGCATGTCTCATTAAAGACTTAAACGCCCACTGCTTTCATTGGGTAACAGTTTTGCATATTAAAATAATTTTCAGAGGCAATGATGTAGAAGTAGGCATTGATCTTCTTCTGCAGAGGCGGTCTTTCCTCACACTATTAGGTGTTACAAAATCCGAAACTAGTCGTTTTGGGAGCTTGGTTTCAATAAGCTGTTTTTGGACTAAAGAGGGAGTTTTGAGTTTTGAAACTTGCAGGATATTTTTAAAGCGGACCTATAATGCTCCTTTCACAAAATGTAATATAAGTCTCTGGTGTGCCCAGAATGTGTCTGTGAAGTTTCAGCTCAAAATACCCCACAGATCATTTATTATAGCTTGTCAAATTTGGGTGTGAGCAAAAACACGCCGTTTTTGTGTGTGTCCCTTTAAATGCAAATGAGCTGCTGCTCCCGGCCCCCTTTCCAGAAGAGGGCGGAGCTTTAACAGCTCAACAACAACAAAGCTGGAGAATCTCACGCAGCCAAAATGAGGATTGTCAGTAACGGTGTTCAGCCTTACATTGTTCAAACCGGAGTCGACACTGATGGAGAGACTCAGGAAGAAGTTACAACTTTTAGACGTTTCTGAATGGTTAGTGGATAAATTTATGTAGTTGCTGTGGAGTTGATTCAACTCATCCACTAGCATGTGCCGTCATGTTAATCTTTTGTGTTGAATTGACCCTCGTTTGTGAAGCAGTCCGGCGTAAAATACATTGCCAACTGTATATTGCCTCTTCTCTAATGACGAGGGCGGGGCAAGCTGTCACTCACATGAGATCCACCAATAGCAAACCACAACCATCCAATCAATTCCCCATGGACAAAATCAAGCCCCACCCATATTTTTTCTTCACAAAGGGAAAGAAAAGATGAGCACAACTTACGTTTCATGGTGACTTTAAGCTGTGAAGTTCAGCATGGAGAACCATGATACCTGTACATGGTCTGTTGGACATATCTTTCACACACTTCTCCTTCTTTAATCATACACAGACACATTCTCTCACAGGCTCCGTTTCTCTCTCAGTGGTGGTCAGTCATTGGCTCGTGTCTTCATTAGTATGCTGGGAGCTTGTCTCTATGATGGGTGGTGACTTGGTTGGATGCACTCTCTCTGTCTCTAGTAAATGAGTATAATTATTTTCAGAGCTGCGGGCGACTCATGCATGTTTTATCCCTCCATCTGGGCCGTGCGCCGCACCCCACAATTGTGATAAAAGATGTTTCTCAGATGCGTGTGCGTGGACGCGGTCAGCCCCAGAGGTGGTGGAACGGAACGGGACGGGGGGTGAGGCTTCACACATCCTGTGCAAATCGCAATGCATCTCTCTCGGCATGACAAACAGCGACGCATCTCTCCGGCGCGCATTTGGGTTCCGTGCGAACAGGAACTAGTGATCTGTGAAGTGACAAATGAACATTGAAACATTTTTTTTTTTGGTCTGGCAGAGAATGTGTGTGCAAAAAGTGGAAGGAAATACTCTTTTGTCTTCATGTGGCATCATTTGGTTTCTCAGGGGATTGTTAAAGGGATAGTTCACCCAAAAATACATCTTTTTTGCTCAACAGAAGAAAGAAACAATGGTTTTTGGGTGAACTACCCCTTTAAGAGAAGGAACTACGGGAGAAGAGGTTTTTTTCTTTGGTTTATTAAAATAAAACTTTGCCAGATGAAAATACACAATAAATATTTTTGTATTTATCGGTTTAATTTGTTAAAATGTGTGCCATTTTATTATTATATGCATGCATTTGCATATTAGAACAAACGTGACACAGACTGTAGAGAATACAATCTCACAGCAATTTGTAACTATTTTACGTTTTGCTTAATTGGTGGCTAATTCGTACGATCTCACTCGTATGTTTTTGTACAATCTGCTTAATCGCCAAGGTCCAGAAAAAAGCCTCCACTGTTTGATAAGTCAAACTCCACATATCATTCATATTCAAGCAGCCTTTGGAGTATCATCACTAGCATCTTCCAAGCCACACCCTAGCAACCAAACCGAGTACCCTAGCAACCGTTTAGCAAGACCTTTATCTCTGCATCAGAACATTGTCGAGACATGGGGGTTGGCTCTTTAGATACTAGCAAACAGGACTACCAACACATGCTAGCATTGAATAGCTACATGCTAATACTGATTAGCTAAGTGCTGTTAAGAACTCTAAAACTCCATAGAAACCATCTATGACAGGGGTGGCCAAACTCGGTCCTGGAGGTCCACTGCCCTGCAGAGTTTAGCTCCAACCCTAATCAAACACACCTGAACCAGCTAATCAAACTACAGGCAGGTTAGTTTTTTCTGGGTTGGAGCTAAATTATGCAGGACAGTGGCCCTCCAGGACGGAGTTTGCCCACCCCTGATCTATGACAACTACCAACCACCTAGCAACACCATAGCAACCACCCAGAACACCCTAGAAACTCCCTAGCAACCACCTAGAATACCTTAACAACCGCCTAGCAACTGCCCAGAACACCCTAGCAACTGCCTAGCAACAACTCATAACACCCTAGCAACCACCCATAACACCTTAGCAACGGCCTAGCAACCACCCAGAACACCCTAGCAACTGCCTAGCAACACCCTAGCAACCACTCAGGATGCCCTAGCAACCACCTAGCAACACCATAGCAACCACCCCAGAACACCTTAGCAACCGCCACCCAGAGCACCTTAGCAACTGCCTAGCAACAACTCATAACACCTTAGCAATGGTCTAGCAACCACCCTAGCAACCACTCAGGATGCACTAGCAACCACCCCAGAACACCTTAGCAACTGCCATCCAGAACACCTTAGCAACCACCACCCAGAACACCTTAGCAACCGCCTAGCAACAACTCAAAACACCTAGCAGTGTTGCCAACTGCTTTCAATTGAAAGTAGCTAAAACTGGTAGCTAAATGTCACTAGATGACATCATAATGGCAAATTCATTGATCTATATTAATATGGATAGAGATCAGTGGGCAAAATAAGAATCTAGATATGGTTTGTCCAAGAAGTTGCTAGATTTGTCCCTAAACTTTTTTTCAAAAGTCTCCAAAGGGGCGGGGAAGTCACTTAATCTAGTGACAAAATCGCTAAATTGGCAACACTGCACCCTAGCAACCACCCAGAACGCCTTAGCAACTGCCTAACAACTGCCCAGAACACCCTAGCAACAATCTAGCAACACCCTAGCAACCACCCAGGATGCCCTAGCAATGGCCTAGGAACACCAAAGTAACCACTCAGAACACCCTAGCAACCGCCTTGCAACCACCCAGAACACCCTATCAACAACTTATAACACCCTAGCAACCACCTAGCAATGCCCTAGCAACCACCCAGAACACCCTAGCAACCACCTAGAAACACCCTAGCAACTGAGTGTCGAGTTTTGCCACTGCAAGCACCACTCACATTTTCTTCAGGAAATGTACATTCTAGTCTTTATAGTTATTGTTCTTGGTGTGAATGGGTCTTTAGGGGTGGTCCTTCATAATGTGTTTCTTTTAAAAATCGTATGTTTTTGTACAATTCAAATTGCACGAATTTAACGAAATCGCCACCTCGTAAAATACGTAAGTTTTGAGATCAGGTTGAAAAGTCACAACTTTTTGATTTTAACGTAATCATTAACTCAGTAGTTGGTAACTGTCAGATTCCTTTTGTCAAAAAAATTATTTTTATTTAATAAAATATTTCATAAAGCAACTTTTTTTTTTAGAAGCAAGTAGCTAGAAGTTTATGAAATAACCCATCAAATATTTAAGGATAAATAATAAATAAATAATGTGTAAAATCAGAGGTCTAGTGAAAGTTGCATATTTGCTTGTAAAAAAATTTCAAAAAATGCACCAGAAAAAATTAAGCTTTTATGTTGTAGGCTATTTTCGTTATGCTTCGCATGACAAAAAAAAAAAATCTATACTTTTACTATTTGTGCCTGACCCTAAACATGTTTTTTTTTTTTTGCCTGATTATGTGAAATGGCCTCTCTCAAGGGCTCAATTTAAAGGCGCACATACGCAACAAAAGACATTACACAGATGGCACATACATGGAGTTCCATTTGCATACCAAAACTCTCTAAATGTCAACAGGGAGATATGCGGTCATATGCTGCGCCGTATCTCTTCTAGTGAACACACAGATATGTGCTTCATGTGCATACTAGCACACGAGTACAGCTGTTCCGCTGCATGTGGATATGAAACATCTCCAAGAGGAGGATTTCAGCTGGTCATTCATCTAAACGTCTCAGAGACAAATGGCCTTTCACAGTCACAGAGCCTTTGGTTTAGACAGCCAAGGACACGGGTTCTCAGTGATGTAAAGTACAAAAGCAGTTACCCTCACAAATAATGAAAATTCTGTCATCTTTGACTCTGACTCGTGTCATTTCTTTGTGGCTTTCTTCTGTGCAAATACAAAAAGACAGTGGCTGTGTCCAAAATCACCCCTTATACCCTCATTCACTCTACATTACTCCACTAATATAGTCCACTTGAGGGAGTGAATGAAAACGAGTGAATTCGGACACTGAGTGTTTTGAGTTTGTGCTTGCTGTTTAATAATCATTTGAAACTTAGCAAACTGGAAGCTCCAGTAGTAATGAAAAGATTTATCTTGAACTCTGTTATGTATAAACCTTAATTAAATAATTTGATAATCAATAAAAAGGAATTTATACCTGAATGATATTACGCTGCACCCACATTGGACCAGCGGCTTGAAAAACGGATGGATGGATGATTCAGCTGCGGGAGCCATCTTCTGGTCATTCTGTGCGTGACTCTCACAGTGCATTATGGGTATTCTCTAGCCGTTAAGTGTACATTGGTTGTACACTCTGTATTGCAGAGCATTGTGGGAATGAATGAGTGCACTTGATGACGTCCACTATGGTTTCAGACACCATTACAAATGGCTGTTCCCTCAAATAGCGCCCTATTTAAGGGTATAGGGGGTGATTTCAGACACAGACAGTGATAACGCTGCATTTTGGCGTAAAATAAATTGCACGACTCTGTGGAATACTTGATTCTGATTGGTCAGTTGCGCCATCTAGTGGTCTGTAATATTCTGCATTGTTTGGCGCTACTTTAATGTTTCTCGTTCATGCAAAATGGTATTCGAACTCACATTAAACCCTTAACATTAAAATAAAAAGCACATAATTAGTATTATTATCATTGTCATAGTTGGATGTTGTTGTTCCTGTCGCTCGTTGCTGTCACAGTTATGCTTAGTTTTGCCTTTGCCTTAGGGTACATTTACACGACAACAATGTACTAAAAATGGATTTTTTTTTTACCCGTACAGATGACAACGTTATCAAAACTATCCCCGTTCACACGGATCTGTGAAAATGACTAAAAACACTGTATTATGGATGACAACGGTATCATTTTCAAAAACGTGCACTTTGAAACCCGTTTTCAAAAGTTTGCGTTTTCAGGCCACCAAAATGCTATTGTCATGTAAATGAATGGCTAAAACGCACAAAAAGTTTTCCGTTTTTAGTTGAAAACAGTGTCATGTAAACAGCCCTTTAGTCTGCCTTGTTAGTTTTCCTTTGTTCTCAGTTTCCCGCCACTAGTTTGTCTCCTTGGTTACTCATTAATTAGATCCCACCTGTTTGTATTTAGTTCGTTATTCTGTGTGTATATAAGCCCTCTGTTTCAGTTCCTCATTGTCTGGTGTTGTCTGTTCTTGTGTCGTTTGAGTTTCTTCACTATTGGATTACCTGTTTCTTGGATAAATACACATTGTTTCTAACTGAATTACTTAGGCCCGGTTTCACAGACAGGGATTAGATTAAGCCAGGATTAGGCCTTAGCTAAATTAGGACATTTAAGTAGCTTTTATAAATGATTTAGAAAATGCTGGTGTGCATCTTGAGACAAAACAATGGCACTGACATATTTTAAGTTTTTGTGACTTTTCCTACTCTTGCTATACTTCATACTTCAGTGCAATAAAATTGCTAAAATTTGTTATAATATTCATTATATAATAAATCCAAAAGCAAAACATGCGAAAACTATAAAATGGAGTGGAAATGGCAAATGAGCTAATGAGTGGTCCTCTGCAGCCATCTAATGATTATAGTGATCATTTCATGTCATTTTCCAGTTAAAAGTGTTTGTTTTCCACCAGGTGACAGAAATCCTCCACTAAAGCATGGCACATCTTTCCATGTTATCTCCATGAATGAAAATAATAAATCTAGATCTTCTTTAAAGATAATTTTACTGCACAAACATAGTTAAAAAATAATAAATGTTTGAAACATTACGTGTTCAAATATTTAAAAAATATTTTATCCACATATTGCCAATCTAGAAAATTACAGTAATATAAAGTTGTCTATATTCTTAATGAATATTAGCTGGTACATAGTCATGGGCCTTTTTTTTTTCTTAGCTGAAGCTTTAAGATAATATACACGAAGAATTATAACATTATAGATGTATATTTCATGTCCACATGTGTAATAAGCCAGATCATGTACTTTTTTTGCATGAGTTTTGCATGAGGAACAGATTTAAATCTCAAGAAGTAGCTCTCAAATATTCATACTTCTATATATACAAATTTATAAGAAGTATAAAAAGCATCTGGGGTCATTGATATTAAATCTAGTGCGACGTCTTCAAATTTCAATATGCGTGAATCACATTTGACATTATGATTTTGCTTAATTCTATTTAGTTTGAGGAAATAAAAGTCAGCAATTACTCTCATAAAGCATCTTCAGAGAGTGTCAAGCTGTGGCGTTTCAGCATTTTTAGCTTTCCGAGCATCGGATGAGGCCGGGGACGTTTATGTATGCGTATTCTGTAAAGAGGAACATGTTTGAGGTTATATTAGCCTGATGTGAAATTAGTATACATTATGTGTCATATCCCTCATTGCCTCTGTAAATTGGATTCTGTTGAATGGTGGCGCATGGCCGCGCTGTTGCCTCCCTTCCCTCTCATTTCTCCGTCTCTCCGCAGCCATTTGCCCAGGATGAAAGTGATCTGCGGCAAATTTGTGTATAATATATTATAATGACATGGCTAGAGGTGCTTCCACGACTTCCAACGGCGCCCCCTGGAAATAAGCTAATATGGAATTCTGCTTGTCTGCATAAAATAAAAGAGTTTAAAGATTGTGCCGGCAGAAAGAGAGTATTGACTTACTATAGGGCTCAAACACAAAGAAAGGTCGCATGGATAACAAAGTGGCCCACTGATGCTGACACACACGAGGAATCGGTCTTGCCTAAAAAAAAACTGCACAAGCACATCGCTAAAGAATATCAAGTGGTGGTGAACGAACATTTTAAGTGAACAAACCTTGTTCACTTCCATGCATTGGCTGAGGTCAAAACCGTAAGTCATAGACACTTGAAACTTTGAGGGCTGGTAGTACACCGTCTACAACGTCACCTAAGTCTCACCCCGGTTGGCCTGATGGGGGCGCTACAGCGGTCAAAAGTACAAAATGGCTCATAACTCCTGAACCGTTAAAATTTTTGGGTATTTTGGATTTTTTGAAAAACCTACTTTTGCGAAATAGTCTTAGGTTTTTGGCCCGATCGGCACCAAACCAGTACAGCGACATTCTCCAGAGTCTGATTGTCAATAGTTATCAAAAAAAAGTTGAAATTTCAATTCAAAACGCCAAAACGTTTGAAGTTGGTGGAGCCACTTTTACTAAAATGGCTGTAACTCGTGAACGGTATGAGATATTTTCACCAAACTTGGTACACGTATGTAAGAGCTCATTCTTCAGTCACGTGAAAAAAGACGCGGCGACTAACCACTTGGTGGCGCTATAACAGGAAAAAAACATGAAAATGCATATATCTACTTCACCGTTAGTCCGATCGACTTGAAAATTTGCATGCAGGTGCCATGACTGTCTTTGAGGACATTGACATATCTTAAAAAACATGTCCGCCATCAGCCAATGAAGTTTGAGCAGCTATCAGACAAGGTTAACGGAGGGCGATTGGGACGAAACTCGCTGGGCCTGTTTGACTCTCGGCCCTAGAGGCCTGTGAGAAATCTGAAAGAAGGGGGCGCCTTCACGTTTTTCAAATTGGTAAACAATTGTGTATCGTGCAATTTTTTGCACACACCCATGAAATTCATACCACGTGTAGAACTCCTTATTCTGAGCAACTTTACCTCTAGGACCGCCGCTGTCCACCGAATCATTTGTTAAATATTGGAGATTATTTCAACTTTGGCCCACAAGTCCTAGATTTTTGGCTCAACCTCGATAACTGTTAAAAAGCTTTAAAAACTATATATTTCCTATGGTAAATTGCCTGTTTTGGCTGTAATTGATCTTTTTCTTCTATGATTTAAGTGGTTACATGCTTGCTAAATAAAATGTAATATCTTTTTGCGCAAGTGCTTAAAGGCCTTGAACCCCAATAATTGCTGCTCGCAGCTATATTTATTTGTGTGAATGCTAATTTGTTTGTTCTTTTTTTTAATTACTGAGTGTTTACTTGTCTTTAATGATGCTTGAAATTTATATTAGGCTATTTTTGCTGTAGTATTTTTAAAACATAGGCAAAATTTTGTTGTGTAAGTGTTGATTTGTATTCATGATATTCAGCTACAATGAAATGTTTTGCAATAAGTCTTAGAATAAATAGGAAAGATATTGGTTTTATTTTTACCTTATTGGAATTGCAAAGAATCAGAATCAATAAGCAGAATTGGAATTGTTAAAATTCAAACGATACTACTCATATTTAATGAAATTTGCATTATTGATTCTGTTACTTTCCTGTTTATTATTAAGCTGAAGCTGTTTTGAGACAATTTATTGTATAAAGCGCTATACAAGTAAAAGAAGATATGATCCAGACTACATCAAATACAGGTTGCAGGTTTGGTCTCCACTTGATGTCAAGTGCAAAACCAATTGAGAACTAGTGTACAACAAATCAGCTTTATCATATGCAACTCGAGCAGCATGTAGGCAAGTAAACAATGACTTTTGTCTAAACTATTCCTTTAAAGGCGGCATCAGATGCATCTGTACTGCATGTGTTTTTATATTCAGGTGATACAGCTCCAATCTCCCGACCCCCGGTGCCTTTGTTCCACGTCAGACGCGGCGTGATTTATCCCTCCGTCTGATTGAACATGCTCTTGTTTTTGTAACGATAAACATCTCGACCGTTTGTAGCCGCCCAATGAAAGTGACAGATTATTTGTGGCTGCTCCGGCAGCGGCCCAACCTTCCCTTAATTGGCACCCGCGCTCGATCGCGCCTCAGCGGCGCAGTGATGGTATGGGTAAGTGCAGCACTCCTGCAGGCGCTCGACTACTTAAGTATTCCGAATCGGAGTCAGACCTTTCATGGCAAAACACAGGAAGTTTCGCTCGGAATGTGGCACGCATGCATGCAGTCTGTTTCATCGAGCCTATTTGGCGAGAAAGAAAAAAAAAGCACGGGCGCACACACTTTATCAGCATTTGTGCCTTGGTCTCCATGGCAACAGTATAATGGATTTGCCCTAATTCAATCCCAGAAGCGATGCCGAAGCATATATGGGGGGGGGGGGGAGGCTAGTGCCTGTATTCTTTTGAAGTCAGGACTGACACGTCAAGAGGCGACTCAAACGCCGCGATAACAGATAGAACACAAGAGGCGCGAAAATATTCACAGTAAGCCATCACACGCTCTCCCTTTCTCTGTTCTTGCGCTTTTTCTCTTTCTTCTCCGGCCCATCCCCCTCTGTTTGCTCGCTCTGACATTCACAATCCAGGACCCCATTGGATTTCACTCCCACCCCTAGATTTGTGCTTTATTGCGATGCTCTCCTTGAAATAGAATGGGAATTATAGCCAGGGTCAGAAGCGTTTCAGTGTAATAAAGTGCAGAGAGAGGGCTGAAGAAAGAGTGAATCTGAAGTGACGCTCTCATGAATTCCAGGTACGTGAGACTCTTCAGCAAATGAATACTCTTGGAAGCCATTACGACACGGGACACGATATACAATCGGCGGTGGGTGATGGAGAGATGCGGGGACGAGGACGGCCTGCATCTTCAGTCGACCTTCTGTCGAGTTGATCGAGTCTGAATCGAGACACGTCCAGTTTTCTGACGCTACCGTTTCCTGCAGTAGAGAATACAATGAATTTATTAACGTTTAAAGTCATTGTTAAAGTCATAATCACCAGCTTTTTAAAATTCTTGGATAACCCATTCATTAATTTTACATGAAGTTGATCAGATTAACATTTATAATTATTATTATTTGCATAGAACCTTACTTAGAAGAATCCGGCTGTTTCACAGGTCTGAATATAAAATCAGAAATAAAAGAGAGACTTCAAAATACAAGACATGACCTTAAAATAAAAATACATAACATGGTTAGCAGCTGGTAGATGTTTGTTTGCAAGCAACATAAATATTAATAAATAAAGATAATAAAGAAATAAATTGTAGTTATTTTAAGGATAATGATGACTATTTTTATTTTCAAGAAAGTTCAAATTGAACTATTTATGTGTTAAATAATAGTGTTATTTATATACTGGTACTATTTATAGCTTTTATTATTATTGTATTTTTAGTTTTCATTAATAGTAATTTTGTTATCGCTTTTGTCATTTTAATTATTTTTTTTCAATTTAGTTTTATTTTTATTTCATTAAGTTCATGTACGTTTTTTTTTTTACGTTTTTCATGTAATATTTCTTTTTTATTTTATTTTAGCAAAAATTATGTTTTAATAGTTTTAGCTAACAATAACAACACTAGCAAATAAACAGAAGCAGAATAGCTCATATCTTCATATTAAACATAATTTAATAAAACATCTTGGCATGTGGTGATCTATAACTTGCTTTTTTTCATGCCGTACAATTGTAAGGTTTTAGCTATTTGTGCGAAAACATCAAAGTCAATAAAAAACAGCACCTGCAACCCGTTTTAATTCTGTAATACTCAGTATGTAAATGTTTCTTAAGCAGCAAATCATCATATTAGGATGATTTCTGAAGGATCATGTGACACTGAAGACTGGAGTAATGATGCTGAAAATTCAGCTTTACCAACACAGAAATAAATTGCATTTTAAAATATATTCAAATAGAAAACAGTTATTTTAAATTGTAAAAATATTTCACAATATTACTGTTTTTACTGTATTTTGGATCAAATAACTGAAGCCTTGGCGAGCAGAAGAGATATCTTTTTGTTCTAATAATTTTGGCCACCACTGTATATATATATGCATACACACAAAACATTTAAACTGTTGTAAAGACACTAGTTAATAAATTTCTAGTTAAACTGACTTTTTACCCAGATAACAAATACCAATACACCCTCACAATAAGACCAAGTATTAACAAAATTAAAAACATAAAAAGTGCATTTTGTTTTAATGCTGTTGTTGTTAAAATTACAACTGAAATCAATTGAAATAGCTTTGAAAATGCATTAGCACATCTTAAAAGCATTTTTCAAATAGAAAGTACTTAGTACTCGAGTCATCAGATAACAACTATATTTAAAGGGAGAGAAAATGCAGAAACAGATTTAGGAAAGATCTGACATGCTCATATTCCCGTAGTCGAGTCGAGCTCTCCGAGATGGAGGATTCTGGCTCAGAAATCCGGATGAAGGGGTTGGAGCGAGAGCCTGAATCCTGACACATCCCCAGATCTGGTCCCCTGTGGACTTCCTGTGATCCGCCTGCCTCTCACCCGTCCCCCAGGGAAGCGTCAGTCTCACCCCAGACCATCACATCAGCTTCCTACCGCCTGTCTCCACCTTCTCTCATTCTCATCCTCCGCTCTTTCAGAGCACCTTCACACCCCCACAAATTGCTTCATCTATTCACCTGACTGCTGATTTCTGACATGAACGGCTGAGAGCTTCTGTGTTCCTGCGAGCCGAAGAAATCCTGCTGCAGCGTTTCAGCATCACCTGTGTTTTATGTTAGCATTACGCTAGCGAACAACTTCAGACGGTTGTAACGGCGGCTGCTTGACAAACATGGTAAAAAGAGACGTCAGCTAATGCTGCATTCACGTCCTCCTGGGAAGTGCGTTCTTATGAGGTTGGGATTACAATATGGTGTACGATATTAATATTAAAGTCACCATGAAATCAAAATTCACAATTCTTATTTTATATGGAATATAATATATAGAATTATATATGATGTATAGTGAATATCTCTTCTCTGATGATGTTTACTGGAATGAGGGCGGGGCAACCTGTCACTCACATGAGATCCACCAATAGCAAACCGCAACAATCCAATCAATTCCCCATGGACAAAATCAAGCCCCGCCCTACATTTGTTCTTGTTTGAGAAGCAGTTTCACTTAGATATTCGACACAATAGAGAAGAAAAGACTAGCGCATCTTCCGTTTCATGCCGACTTTAAATATTACATATCAATTCATATTTTTTTGTATGCAACAAAACACACATTATTTGCACATTAGAACTGATGATTTACGAGATGATGACTGAAGGCAGCAAGTGTAACGGGTTTGGTGGGTTTTTTGTTCTGTAACACGAGACTCGGCACGGCAAGATTACGTGAGAATGCAGATTATTTACACGGTACAATAAAAGCTTTTCATAAAACAACTGAACAAAAATTCAATGGCGGAGACACATAAAAGAAACTCAAGTTGAAGACCAACACAGATTCACAGAAACAGACAACAAAATGTGTATATATATATATATATATATATATATATATATATATATATATATATATATATATATATATATATACACAAACATACACACACACACTCACACTACTGGAGGGGATATTTGTTTTTAATGACCCTACAAGTTCGATTAAACCATCAAAATATGATTTTATATTTTTTTAAATATTTTAAAGATGAGGGAAGAACAAAACACTAAACTTTAAAGGCACAATATGTAAGATTTTTGGATTAAAATATCAAAAACCACTAGAACAATGGTATACATTTTGTTAACTTGTGTACTTACATTATCCCAAATGTTTCCAAGAATGTTTAAAGGGAACCTATTACACCCCTTTCACAAGATGTAATATAAGTCTCTGGTGTGCCCAGAATGTGTCTGTGAAGTTTCAGCTCAAAATCCCCCACAGATCATTTATTATAGCTTGTCAAATTTGGGTGTGAGCAAAAACACGCCGTTTTTGTGTGTGTCCCTTTAAATGCAAATGAGCTGCTGCTCCCAGCCCCCTTTCCAGAAGAGGGCGGAGCTTTAACAGCTCACGCTTCGGTCTCTCAACAACAACAAAGCTGGAGAATCTCACGCAGCCAAAATGAGGATTGTCAGTAACGGTGTTCAGACTTACATTGTTCAAACCGGAGTCCACACTGATGGAGAGACTCAGGAAGAAGTTACAACTTTTAGGACGTTTCTGAATGGTTAGTGGATAAATTTATGTAGTTGCTGTGGAGTTGATTCAACTCATCCACTAGCATGTGCCGTCAAACAGAGTTGATGTTTGCCAAACAGAGCCATTCACACCAGGCTAACTAGGTTTATGATTGCTATCAAATGCTGTGAATGGTCAAATATTTTTTCTAAAATATCGCTCGGACAGAAACGAGTCTTTCTTAGCAATCGAGCTTGTCAGGGTCAACTTGCGGACTATCCGAGCGAACTTGGCTGTGCAGCCAATGACAGAACAGTTAGCGTGCTTCGCTCGAACATTTGCCATGGCGTTAGAACTGGTACATCGTTGTCGCTTGCAAAAACATAATGGGTGGGAACATGCAGATTAAGGGGCGGTACTATTATAATAAGATCCACTTCCTATGTCACTAGGGGAGCGAAATTTGAGCGGCTCATTTTTTTTTTTACATGCTTGCAGAGAAAGTCTTGCCAAAACAAAGTTACTGGGTTGTCCTTTTTCACGTTTTCTGGGTTGATATAGTTGTATTATAAACACAGAAAAAGTCATGATACAGTATGTCTCCTTTAAATCCAGAGAAATAAACAATTTTAACCAGGACACTGACATCATACCCGTGTACGTGTTGTTCATAATGTCTTTGTATGACAGCCTGGCCAAAAAAAAATTTCTGATAATAAAGGTGAAGATTTTCCTAGGCCGGACATTACTTTTGGCCACTACTGTACTTATTCACGACCTAAGCGAGCTGAATGAGACGCACCCATTGTGTGCCAGCCAACCAAGTGCCACTGAGATGAATAGGAATGCTAACAGAAAGCTCCAATTCATAAGCAGCGTTGCACCCGAATGCAGCAAAAGTCTCAAGTTTCCCACTGGTAATTATGTTATTTTGGTGGCGCTCATGTGCGTTCGCAAATATAATAATTCCGACATGACTTAAAGGCAGTGAGAGACAAAGAGAGCGCGAGCGAAACAACAGAAGCGGGGGTCTGTAGTGCGGAACAATGGTCCATTATGCAGCGGCAGAAAATGATCACCTCTGCGCGGGGACGAGGGGGCACCTGTCACGCCAGCAGCTGATGGCTCCATCAGCGCCACTGGGACCTGCCGGGGCTTCTCAGCTCAGCTTGGCCTTCATCTGTGTGTGTGTGTGTGTGTGTGTGTGTGACAGCCCCACCGCTGGGCCAACCTCCCTGCTTATTATCTGGGATGATGGCTGGTGGAAAAGAGCTCCACCTCCTCTATCTCTCGCTGCCTCAGAAGCGCCACATGCTATTATTTCAAAACGTGTGCACTTTGACTCTCATTTCCTTCTGACATCACAAACTCCTGTTACAGTTTAGCCAGTCATTATCGTATAGCTAATCATGGAAATGTCACCGTGTTTATAGCTGTATTCTCCGGCCAGAACTGGCGGGAACGCTGAGCTCTCTCCGAGGAATGGATGATAGACACTCGAAACGCAAAGCCATGACAACTGGTAGACTTTGCGCAGATGACACAAAGAAAAACAGACAACTGACACAGGGGTGGAGGGATGTAATTCTGCTCTGAAAGAGCAAACACATCTTTCTGGTTTCTAAGAGTTCATCCTGATGAGATATGAAGATTTCGTAAGAAATATTGCAGAATGTGTGCAGGAAACACCTGCATGTGTGCTTGCTTGGCATTTTTTTTTGTCTTATTTTCCATTACAAATATCTAAAAATGCTTAAAATAAGATGCATTTACTTGAAAAGAGAAAATGACTATTTTCTGAAAAATTAAGTGGGTTTAATGCATAAAACATGGTCTTTAACAAGATTATTTTTTATTTTTGTGTCTTAAGCATAAACTAAGGGTACTAAAAACTTTTTTTTCTTTGCGTTTTTTGTGTATGCTCCACGTTCACACGGATATGTGAAAACGGTTAAAAGCGATGTATTATGCATGTCAGGCCAGTAGTTGGCGATGTCTTGGCTGGTGACTTAAAAGATTAGTTCACATTAAAATGAAAATTACCCCAAGCTTTACCATGTATATGACTTTCTTCTTTCTGATGAACACAATCAGAGTTATATTAATAAATATCCTGACGCATCCGAGCTTTATAATGACAGTGAACAGGACCAACAAGTATGAAGCTCAAGAAAGTGCATCCATCCATCATAAACGTACTCCACACGGCTCCGGGGGGTTAATAAAGTCCTTCTGAAGCGATGTGTTTGTGTAAGAAAAAAATATTCTTGCAGTTCAAAACGCCTTCCATATTCAACTTACGGAAAAAGCGCAACTGATGCAACGCCAGTTTACACTTTCTTCATAAGCTGAATAGATAAGGCGGTCTGGCGGAAGCTAGATATTTTACTTTATAACTTGTTTTTGTTTTGTTTTTGCACACTAAAAGTATTCTCGCCGCTTCATCACATTAAGGTTGAACAACTGTAGTTACGTTGACTATTTTAACTATGTTTGTACTACTTCTCTGGACCTTGAATGTGGTAATTTCATTGTTTTAATGGGAGATAAAAATTTGATTTCATCAAAAATATCTTAATTTGTGTTCTGAAGATGAATGAAGGTCTTACGGGTGAGTAATTAATGACAGAAATTTCATTTTTGGGTGAACTAACCCTTTAAGGGTTAGTCACATGGACTATTTTAACGATGTATTTACTACCTTTCTGGGCCGTGAAAGTGGTTATGACGTTGCTATATGTCAGACAGCTCTCGGATTTCATCAAAAATATCTTAATTTGTGTTCTGAAGATGAACGAAGGTCTTTGGGGTTTGGAATGACATGAGGATGAGTAATTAATGACAACATTTTTGTTACTGGCCACCTGGCAATTGACACGTTACATATACTCGCCAACGCCAATTTTTACAGGCATTTGGCGCTCGCAGTGTGTTCATTTTAGGTCTTGCGCATGACGTCACCATTTTCACAAATTCACATTTTTGTAGTTTATATGGAGATGATAACTGTATCGGTTTCACAAACTTGCACTTTCAAGTTTGCATTTTCAGGCCCCCATTGTCATGTAGCTAAATGAACAGCCAAAACTTGTTGTGTCGTGTAAACGACCTCAAAATTTAATTAGAATTTCAGAAACCAAGACTTATATAATCTTATGCAGTTTTGTTTCTCAAGTAAATGCATCTCAATTTAAGAATGTGTTTAGATATTTTTACTGGAAAACAAGACAGATGCTTTTTTTTTTTTTAAGTGCATCTGCAATAAATACAATACAAAATACAATGTTTCAGTGTTAATCTTTTTACTTCACCTGGAATAAACCGTATTTATAGCACATTTCTAAACCGAAGGCTCAAGTGCGCTAGCTTGCCAGCATGCTAATTTGCAATCAAAACAAAATAAATTATAATAATGTTTCAATATTATTCAGGATTTCAGAGTGTTTGCAACATGTTGTTTCAAAGCAAATGTTTATCTGCAGATGGTGTGTAGCTAATCAGCATAATGTGTAATTAAATTATGTTTCAATATTCGTTAGTAAACAAACATTTAAGAACAATCTAAACATCAGATGTTGGTGCACAAATATGATGCTTAAAATAGAACACGTTTTCTGGATGATTTACAGTGTAGTGGCCAAAAGCGATGGAAAATTATATTTATTCAAATATAATTAAAAATTAAGTAAAAGATTTCGTAAGCATATTGTGTAGTTGTGGTTAGAGTCAAATTGTGCGACATAATTGTTCGCCAGACTGTCATACAATAAAAATATTAATAACTGATTGTGTCAGCTTATTATTTTTATATGCATTTTGTATAGTAAAATAAGTTATTATACATATATAACATATTTAAAAAAAAAAACATAAAATATTTTCTGAACTTGTAGAGTCATTAAAAACATCACTTTTGGCCACGACTGCACTTGTTTATATTGTGTTTCCTAATTATTTTTATTTTAATGAGGGATAAATCTAATTGAAACTCCATTTACAGCTTACTTTTGGACGTTTAAAACCCAATTCCGTCACATCGCATTGTTAAATCTGTGGAGATTCACTTCAGGTCATCGATGTGAGAGGGTTCGCCAAAACTATCCCGGTTCACAAAAACAGCAAGAGCTTCAAAATCTCATTTCATCTCAGCATTTCGATGTGGCCACACCGCCTGATGAAAAAAAACACACCAGAAATCTCCATATTTCATTTAATTAATCTCAGGGTAACCCAAAACCACAAGCAGATGTTCAGCTAATTTCCAGTAATTACTTCTCTCTTTATATCTGCGTAGTGTTTTTGCTAGCCCAAACATGCTTTCTTAATGAAGCTTTCTGCGAGCTGCTGCGCTGGTTATGTGTATTAAATGGACAGTTAGGTGCTAATAGCGCACTTAACAGGAGGGGTCACGTCATAAAATTACAGTGAAAAGCCGTCAAACAACACACTGACTGCGATTTTAATCAGCAAGGTTTTGTTCCTGTGGCGTTGGAGATTGAACAATTGGAAGTTGAAAATCCACAGAATCTGTAATACTTCCAAAAGCAGGAGAATATTAGCTTGATCACCAGCCGTGAACTCAATTCCATGCATCAGAATTCATAAAGCATACTTGCTTTGCATTCTCAGCGTTGCCACGATGGGTGTTATATAGCAAGTATTATCTTGAACTGTCTTCTTCTACAGTCAGTTTTCTTTTTAAACCAACTACTTGAGAATCTTACTGCCCTTGCAAAAAAGAGGTTTATTCAAGTATGCTATAAGTATCTAAAAAAAAGAAAGTATACTTTCAGTCTACTTCTTCTCAGAAATATACTTAAAATTACACTTAAGTATACTTGACCTATACTGACAGAAAATTCTAAGTATATTTGGCCTGTACTCAATCAAGACTTAAAAGTATAATTAAGTATTCTAAGTGTACTTGGCTTGTAGTTGTGTTTACTCTTTTGATTGAGTAGCCTATTAAATACTTTTTTCCACATAGTTCATACTGTTTTATAAACTTAAAACATTGATTTATAAAGAAAACAGGTATGTTCCTAATTCTGAGTACGTGAATTTTTGTGTAGTGTACATAGAAATTTACTTCAAATCTACTTAACTCTTTCCCTGCCATTTACGGAATTTTCCGGCTATCCATGTTTTCACTGTTATACGGTAGGGGGCGCTGTTACACATCTTCTGAAAGATCACAGAATCTCCAGATCAAAACACAGGTGAAGAAGAAGCAGAAACAAGCGATTGAAGCATTGCTGACGCACATAAATAACACGATCATCAAACATTAAACAGCATATAAATCAAAACGTTACTGAATGAAATGTTGAACCCAAGCTTTTGTGAAGCTTTGACTATATAAGAAAACTATAAGTATGATGTTAAGTTCAAAAGAAAGCATACAAGTATACTTGCAGCATAACTAGTAGTTTACTGAGAGTACACTTCACAGTGTACTTTCATAAACTAAGTATTTTACTAGTGAACTATCAGTACACCTTTAGGTTCACTTGTAGTATCGCTGCAGTACAAATGAAAAACGTAGTTGTGTACTCAAAGTGTACACTTAAAGTATACTTAGAAGTATACTTTTGTACACTACAAAGTGGGCCAAGTAGTATTGAAATACAAGTACACTAGTACATTGATATTAGTATAATTATTACTTAAAATTTACTTAAAATATACTTAAACTTTACTTAAGTACACTTAATAAAATGAACTTGAAGTATACTTATTTTTTGTAAGGGTGAGCAAGTTATTTAAAAAAAAAAAAAAAAAAAAAAAAAAAGTGTGTTTTTGCTGAAAACAAGAAAATATATGAGCCAACTGAGCCAGAAAAATAAACTTGCTTTCCCTTTGGATTAAGTTTATTTTAACCCACTGACAGATTTTTTTCTCTCTTGTTTTAAGCATAAACATATTTAATTTTGATGCATTTTTCATAAAACAAGACTTCATTTGCATAGAATATACACCATAGAAAAGCTTTTGAAAGAAGTGTCTTCTGCTCACCAAGGCTGTTTATTTGATCAAAAATACAGTAAAAACAGTGAAATATTTTACCATTTAAAATAGCCATTTTCTATGTGAATATATAGTAAATTGTAATTTATTCCTGTGATCAAAGCTGAATTTTCAGCATCATTACTCCAGTCTTCAGTGTCACATGATCCTTCAGAAATCAAATATTGAATATTGAAAACAGTTTCATATTTGTGTGTAAACTGTGATACATTTTATTTTTCAGGATTCTTTGATGAATAGAAAGTTCAAAAGAACAGCATTTATTTGAAATAGAAATGATTTGTAACATTATAAATGCCACTTGATCCATTTAATGCATCTTTGCTGCATAAAAGTATTCATTTCTTTTCTTAAAAAATTCAAACAGTAGTTTTGAGCGGTACTGTACTGTATTTATACTCCACCAATGTCACATCTAAACCACAGAACGGCAAGAACAGGTCCTCATTTCAACATGCTCCAGTTTGTGCATAAAGGAGGTTAAATTGAGATGTTAAAAGTGTGCCGGTGTGTGTGTGTTTGTGCATGTGTCTGTTGTGCGTGTGTGTGTGTCAGTGTGTTGTCACCTGGGAGCCGCTCCGCATGTTTACTACAACACACACACCTGCTCGGCTGCCTGTCATTGAACAGGTGGAGCGGAACATAAGGTGTTCATCGTCTCGGTGGCTCACACCTCACTTCAGAAGCTCAAGCAGGGAAACAAACTGCAAAATAATCAGCAGAGACGAGCTGAAATCGGAAAGACAAGTGGCGGCTTTTAGTTCGCCTGTGCTGCATGCACTAATGCTGTCATTACACAGCAGTATATGTGTGTGATTGTGTGTGTTTTGGAGGACGGTTGAGAACAATAGATGCAAAATGGCCCCCTGCCAATGAGACACAAAGTGTTTTGATGTGCGTTCAGCTGTTCATGGTCATAGAAAGTGCTTGTCTGTCAGGTTAATGTGTGCACTTCTGCTTTTTGTGCTTCTCTGGAGTGGTAGGAGGATTCTGATTGGCTGAGAGGGTCTAGTTACCAAAGTCACTCAGCTGGTGCATGCCACCCCGGAACTACGTGACCTACATGCAACCACCTTTGCTTCTTATTGAACCAATCACCTGAGCCGTACAAGTCATGTGACTCACTGGATTAGAACTCCTGTGCAGCAGGCAGGGGAAAACATTTATGAAATGGAAAAAAAAACGGGAAAAAAAAGGCACTAACCTGCCAATCTTTAACCTAGTGAATTGGCAGTGAATTTGTCACTGGAGGAAATCAAATCAGGGAGGCAAACATTATTCTAAACTGTGCCTGAATTATTTACAGGTGGTTCATCTATATTACACACCAAAGTACAGTTAGTTAAACTACCAGAGCTTCATTTCAACAAGACAGATCTGCTTTAATTTGGATAGTGTATAATACGTTATATGGCATAATAACTTGCAAAATGTATGTAAAAAAAAAAAAAAGAAGAGAAAAACTGCTGTCATTGGTTTTAAACAGTGCTGTTAACTAAAATAGTTTTTGTTAATTGAGATAAAGCTAAAAATATATATATATATATATATATATATAAATATTAGCCTACATGAAAACCTCAAAAAAAAAATGAAATGAAATTAAATAAGTGCTAAAAAGTTAAATAAAAATGACTATATATATATATGTATTTATACACACACATATATATATGTGTGTGTGTGTGTGTGTATATATATATATACACTACCAGTCAAAAGTTTGGACACGGTAAGATTTTTAATGTTTTTAAAAGAAGTTTCATCTGCTCACCAAGGCTGCATTTATTTAATTAAAAATACAGTAAAAACAGTAATATTGTGAAATATTATTACAATTTAAAATAACTGTTTTCTGTTTGAATATATTTTATAAAGTAATTTATTCCTGTGATCAAAGCTGAATTTTCAGCATCATTACTCCAGTCTTCAGTGTCACATGATCCTTCAGAAATCATTCTAATATGATGATCTGCTGCTCAAGAAACATTTATGATTATTATCAATGTTGAAAACAGTTGTGCACTTTTTTTTTTCAGGATTCCTTGATGAATAGAAAGTTCAAAAGAACAGCATTTATCTGAAATACAAAGCTTTTGTAACATTATACACTACCGTTCAAAAGTTTGGGGTCAGTAAGAATTTTTATTTATTTAAAAAGAAATTAAAGAAATTAATACTTTTATTCAGCAAGGATGCATTAAATCGATCAAAAGTGACAGTAAAGACATTTATAATGTTACAAAAGATTATATTTCAAATAAATGCTGTTCTTTTGAACTTTATATTCATCAAAGAATCCTGAAACTTCTTTTAAAAACATTAAAAATCTTACCGTGTCCAAACTTTTGACTGGTAGTGTATATATGTGTGTGTGTGTGTGTGTATTTCTTTATTTTTTATATTATTAGTTAAAATATATTCAAAATGTGTTAATGTCGATGAATAATGGCAGTGCTCATGTTTTGTGGAGTGAACTGTACCTGCATCCTCTCCTAATGGTGTTATTTGTTTCGGCGTTGAACACATCAGCGTTTAAACCTCACATTATTTACCGTGATGTCATTCTGAGATGCAATTAAAAGGAAACATTACAGAGCAGAGCAGAAGCGAATATTAGAAGATCACTCATACCCATAATTACCTGCTCCGTCAAGGTATTTCGGAATTTTACTGATCACGGACATTAATTATATCTCCTTTAAATACAATAAAAAGTAATGGGGGCCCTCTGGTAAAATGCTCCTGAATTCACAATGCCTAAATGAAGTTATCAGTTTTATTAATGGTCTCTATTCTTCTTCATCCATTATGAATCTTACAAGAGATCTATTTTACTGAGTGGTCAGGTTGCCGGAGAACGGTCCGACGTTATCGAGGGCAATTTCGAAATTAAATAGAGAGCTGGTCTTTTTTCGTGTGAAAATGAGCAGGATACTTTAATCAGGAACGTCGTGAGGAAGCGGGTCTTGTTAGGGAGCGTAATAGATGGGCCTCATTCATCACCTGAAAGTGTCTATGTAAAGAACGGTGCCGGGGCTCGGGACTGACGGTATTAATTACTATTCAATTATAAAACCCTGGCCCATAAATAAAAATAAAAGGGGGTATTCATGAGGCATTTATAGAAATCCACTTGGGATGTGAGGGAAGGGCATTTTTGTGAGATATATAAATCAGAGAGTGTGTGGCTCGTCTCTCTGGAGTTACAGAGGAGAAACTAGAGGAGTTTTTACACAAGCTGAGACTTCGGAAAAGACTCCTGTCAGTGACTGATTTTGTGATCTTCTTATCAAATGTCACCAATAATGCTGCCTTTCAAGATGCCAAACTTCTACACCTGCATTGCATATATTCATCATAGAAAGCCAATTTCAGGATGCATAGCAATGATCCAAGATGGTGCATTGTATATACTTGTATTTCGTGCTGCTAAAAATATTTCATCTAAATTTCATTCATATTTTACATGCATTCATGAACACCAGATTCAAGGACTTTTTAAAGCACCTTTAATTTCATATCAAGCACAATAAAGGTGGGTTTGTTACGGCCAATGTGAAAAGAATTAATACTATATATATACCTGTGTCTATCATTATATCAGGTAATATTAAAAATATTCCAAATTATTTTTAATCACCTGTACAATTTTAAGGCTTTTAAGACCTTTTTTTAAGGGGGACCCTATTCACAAGATGTAATATAAGTCTCTGGTGTCTCCAGAATGTGTCTGTGAAGTTTCAGCTCAAAATACCCCACAGATCATTTATTATAGCTTGTCAAATTTGCCCTTATTTGGGTGTGAGCAAAAACACACCTTTTTTGTGTGTGTCCCTTTAAATGCAAATGAGCTGCTGCTCCTGCCCCCTTTCCAAAAGAGGGCGGAACTTTAAAACTATGGAAGCTTGTTTCCGCCACTAAATAAAACACACTGCATTACTTAAAAATACTTACATTTTCTTCATCTGCAGCTTTGCCTTGGTTGCAAAACCAAAATGGTGGTGCTGTTGGGTGGAAACGTGCACATTAAGGGCCGGTAATATTATAATAAGATCCCCTTTCTACGTCACTAGGGGAGCGAAATCTGAGCGGCTCGTTTTTCACATGCTTGCAGAGGAAACAAAGTTACTGGGTTGTCCTTTTTCATGTTTTCTGGGTTGATATAGGTGCACCAGGGACCCGATTATAGCACTTGAACACAGAAAGTCAGATTTTCATGATATGTCCCCTTTAAGACCTGCACAAATAAAATTAATACCGTATTAAGGGGATGTAGATGTAGATTAGTGTTTACGGTAACATCCTAAACCATAAAATGACTGTCAATATGATGATTTAAACAACTTTAGTCTAAATAATACAAGTTATACATAAAAATATACAGTACCTATCAAAAGTTTGGAGATATTAACATTTTTTGATGTTTTTTTGATGTTGAAGTCTCTTCTGATCACCAAGGCTGCATTTATTTGATCAAAAATTCCATAAAAACAGTAATATTGTGAAATATTTTTATGATTTAAAATAGCTGTTTTCTATGAGAATATATAGTAAAGTGTAATTTATTCCTGTGATCAAAGCTGAATTTTCAGCATCATTACTCCAGTCTTCAGTGTCACATGATCCTTCAGAAATCATTCTAATATGATGATCTGCTGCTCAAGAAACATATTATTATTTATTTTTTTCAGGATTCTTTGATGAATAGAAAGTTCAACGAATATCATTTATTAAATCTATTCAAGCATTTATTAAATAAAAATCTTTTGTAACATTATAAATGTCTTCACTGTCACTTTTGATCAATTTAATGCGTCCTTGATGAATAAAAGTATGAATCTCTCTCTTTTTTATTTTACCACAAATGTGTGTATGGTATCAACTATGAAGCAGATTATAATCATAAATGTTTCTTGAGTAGCAGATCATCATGTTAGAATGATTTCTGAAGGATCATGTGACACTGAAGACTGGAGTAATTATGCTGAAAATTCAGCTTTGATCACAGGAATAAATTACAGTTTAAAATATATTCACATAGAAAACAGTTATTTAAAATTGTAATAATATTTCACTGTTTTTACTGTATTATTGATCAAATAAATGCAGCCTTGGTGAGCAGAAGAGACTTTCATAAACTTCATTTCAGCAAGAATGTAAATATCTAGTGAATAAAATGCATGTTTACAGAAAACAATATTAATCCAAGCCAATTAATTGTCTTGCATTATTTCCCTCCTTCCTCTGCAGTGACATTTATGAAAACGTTATGGACAGCACTTGCTCCTATGAGTGACATTTTCATTTGCCTTTAAAGTCGAGATGTTAGGACGTCACTCGCCTGTCCAGAGACTCAAAAATACGACGCGACAGTGGCTTCAAATCTTGAGAGCGCAGCTACTTTAGATGAAAGCATGCGATGGGCCTTTCATCTCCAGAGAAAAGGTCACAAATACCCTGGTGAAATGTATCACATGCTGATAGATGTTTTAGATATAAGAAGAACTTGCAAAGACCTTGTTTAAATCTCCAGGTTAACGGTGCATCTGTGGCGAGATGGTCTTTGAAGCCCGGCGATGGGAATGAGGGCCCGATGGCTTCAAACACCAGCAGACGAATCGGCCTGAAAGTCTCCTCAACGCCCAGGGGAGAACAGGATATTTCTGTATCGAAAGGAGAGGAAAAAAAGAGTCAAATTTACCAACCACAGACAAATTCCCCTCATGGAGAGGTTGAGGAGGCTGACATTTTTAGATCACAGGGTCAATAGTTAAGTTAATGAACTTAAAGGGCAGCTTAGATTTTTTTGTTTTTTTTACAGGTATGGGCCCTCATTTATCATAAACTACCCATATTTATACATCATTAGTAAAAAGAAAGTTTATCACGGATGATAACCATGCCCTGATATAGATTTATTTGTCTTTTTATGCACCAAATTGAGGGAAAAATCTGCAAAATTCTGCATCTGAACATGGTCAGATGTGTTTAACGGGACTCCATGGTCAGGTCAATGCAAATTAATATATTTTTATCGCAGGATTAGCAGAGTTATATTACTATGTGTAACATATAATTTGTAATTATTTAATAAAAGAGAAAGGCAAGTAAATTAAAGCCATCTGTTTGTTAAATTCTTGTTACGTACGTTTAACGTACAACAAGATTTTGCAGCGTTGAGTATTGTAGCCAATCACAGCCATTTCTGTTGAAAATAATGAGCAATCAGAGGTGTTTAAGTTGCCGGTAGTGAGAATCCGCAAAACGCTGTATGAGTTTATGTTTAGCGCAAGTTTACTAAGATTTATACGTGCACAAATCCTCTAATTATAACAAACCAAGCAAAGGAACTATTTAAATAAAAGATTTATTGTGAACTTTAGTCAGATTCATTGATTAAATCGGGAGTTTTCGCACTCAGTAAGTTTGTGCTGTACACTTTACTCGCTGTGTAATTACATTCGCAATTTGAAGAAAAGTCTCGTTTTTCATGGGAATTTGTGACCAAATATACTTAAAAAAATTACAAAAAATAGACAAAAATAGATTTTTATTGAATTAATTCAAAAGCAAAATGTGTGAAAAAATATATGAAGGAGTGGAAATGGCTAAGCCAATAAGCGCTCCTCTGCCGCCATCTACTGGTTATAGTGGTCATTTCATATCTTTTTTAAATTTTAAAATAAGTGTTTGTTTTTCACCGAATGTTAGTTTTCCTACATCGTGAAACTTTTAGTTTTACAAATTGACAAGGAACTTAGGGAAACTCAGGGTTTATATATACACACAGGGAAAACTACTGAAGCTTGTTTCCGCCACTAAATAAAAAAATAAAGGTAATTGTGACTTTTTATCTTGCAATTCTGACTTTTTTCTTCGCAATTGCGAGTTTGCTTCTCACAATTCTGACTTTTTTTCCTCAGAATTGCGAGATATAAAGTCAGAATTCTGACTTTTTTTCTTGCAACTGTGACTTTTTATCAAGCAATTCTGACTATATATCGCATAATTCTGACTTTTTTGCATATAAACTCGCAATTACCTTTTATAATATACATATAAACGATATAAACTCGCAATTCTGAGAAAAAGTCAATCTTTTTTCAACTGGACATTATAACACAATTCTGACTTTATATCATGCAATTCTGACTTTATAACTTGTAATTCTGACTTTATATCACGCAATTCTGACTTTATAACTCGCAATTCTGACTTTATATCACGCAATTCTGACTTTATAATTCGCAATTCTGACTTTATATCACGCAATTCTGACTTTATAATTCGCAATTCTGACTTTATATCACGCAATTCTGACTTTATAACTCGCAATTCTGACTTTATAACTCGCAATTCTGACTTTATAACTCGCAATTCTGACTTTATAACTCGTAATTCTGACTTTATAACTCGCAATTCTGACTTTATATCACGCAATTCTGACTTTATAACTCGCAATTCTGACTTTATAACTCGCAATTCTGACTTTATATCACGCAATTCTGACTTTATAACTCGCAATTCTGACTTTATATCACGCAATTCTGACTTTATAACTCGCAATTCTGACTTTATAACTCGCAATTCTGACTTTATATCACGCAATTCTGACTTTATAACTCGCAATTCTGACTTTATATCACGCAATTCTGACTTTATAACTCGCAATTCTGACTTTATAACTCGCAATTCTGACTTTATAACTCATAATTCTGACTTCATAACTAGTAATTCTGACTTTATATCACGCAATTCTGACTATAACTCCCACTTGTGAGATTATATCTCGCAATTCTGAGAAAAAGTCAGAATTGTGAGATAAAAAGTTGCAATTACCTTTTTTATTTTTTATTTCATGGCGGAAACAAGCTTCCATAGAAAACAAAGGGAGCTAAATGAAACACAGGTGAAACTAATCAGTAACTGGGAACAAACTGACACACACTAAGGAAACTGATAGGCCTATCTAGATATCTGCTTTTGAATAACTTGGTAACTTGTGCCTCAAACAAAACTTTCAAAGATCTGATGCCACATGGAAAACTTTGGAAAATATGACTGACATGTAAAAAGGTATCCTGGAAGTTGCATAAAGCCAGTTAAATTTTTCCAACATGCAGACTATACCCCTCCTCCTCCTCATAACAATTTATTTACTCACCTGTCAGTCACTCCATGTGGGCATGTAGATGCACATACAGCAAATCCGCAGCATGACTGGAGTGAGCGAGTGTGACCGTAAGCCTGATGCATGAATTCACGGCGCATTCCCGGCGTTCCCGGGGGAGGCGCAGGGATTATGGAGTCCTATCTCTCAAGGACACTCGCTCAGGTGAGCTGTGTGGTGTATACTATCACCGCCTGCTCTGTCCTACGGTTCCCATAAGCCCCTGTGTGCCTAATTTAATCCCGTACGCCCCCCACACACCTCCCGCGGCCCGCGGAAATCCCGGGGTTTAGTGTGCTGTGACGAGACATAAGAAGACGGTACCCCACGAAATCCTGCTGCAGCACATACACATACGGAAGGGGTTATTAACACGTGTGTTAATATGATTTACTTGAAACGCTTTGGGTGTTTATCCACCTTATTTTCAAGCGGAAGTAAGCTGAATGTGCGAGACTTCCGATGCATTAGCTGCTATAGGCTAATAACGAAATAACAGTGTAGAAAACGGTAAAACTGCGCTACAAACCCGTGTTTTTTTATTAAGACAATATATTAAAATAATATGGTTAGAAATAGCAGTTTGCAATATCAAGCAGTGCAATGAGCTGTTTTGTACAGCTAAAAATAACGAAGCCAGACATTCAATTTACAAATGGCTCTTACGTGAAAAATAAGGTGGTAATATAATGTAATATCAATGGTTTCATATAAGAAAAAAACTATTAAAGAGACAAACAGTATCTGTATTCATATAGTGGACCTTCCTCACAGCAGCGCCATCTTTGATTTTTAACGGGAATGAAAACGAGGCTGATATCTCTTCAGCGTACTATTATTTAATGTGTTTTTTTGGATTGTTCTGTACAAAACCCTGCAAAAAATATCTTTCCAGTAAATTTCAGTAGACAAAAACTACAAAGCTGTGGAAAATTATAAGTGATCTAGGAGCTTTATACAGCGGACGCCATTGAAAACACAGTCTATAAGTCGATCCCTCACAGCCTCGCTTTCATATCTGTCATGGCGCTGCTCTGAATAAGGTCTGTTTAACCTAGCAACCACATTGTATTATAATAATAACCACTCACACCCTAGCAACCAGCTAAAACACAATATAAACCACCTAGCAATGCCAACCCCGCAGAATACCCTAGCAACCATATTATAGCACAATAAATTCATGTTTTGTTTATTTGATTTTTAATTGAAACAGGCAGCAGATTGAATCATCTAAAGAGGGGTGACGCGCCTGGTGTGTTCAGCCAACAAGATTTCTTCGTACGACTGTGATGCTCATGCTTTTACCGGAACAGTGTGGTAAAACACCACATCATCCTCTTCAATAGATTACACACAAACACCAGCGGGGAGGACGAGGCTTATTTTCTGTCTCTCAGAGGTTCAGGTTTGATCATATTACGCTGTGTGTGTTCTGTGGGCCCACTCATGATTGATAACCTGGGCCAGACGTGGTCGGGTCTGCTTTATCTACTCAAGCTTTATTTAATGCAATGAATAGTTTTAAAGCTCTTAGATTGTGTAAGACACAGATTACAGAGAACTGACACTGATTTGCACAGGAGAGCATGAAAGGTTAAAGCATGCATAATTGAAAAGTGAGATCTGAAAATCTTGAGAATGTGAAAGTTCAAAAGGTGGCCTTCAAAGCCCTCATATGGAAATACTTTTTCCAAAAGAGCAAACGGTGGCGACTGGGTAAAATGTGAAGCGTATTGATTGGTCAGTGCGTTCTGTTGCTCCCACATTATGACCAGTGGCATTTACCAGCTCATTTCTGCAGTTAAAGTAAAGTTTGAAGCTCTCACTCATATCAAACACTTTTTAAAATCATTGTATTTTTTCCCCTGCGTAGCGCTTATAATGTTGGTCAAAAAGGGTCATAGTTTACCTTTTCTCAGTATTAAATGACATTTAAAATCCATTTTAACACCACAAAATATCACAGTAAATAGTCAAATCCACTAGTACTGTTGTTTTCCCTCCAAAATTGTCACTTCCTTGACGATGATGTCATTGAGGGAGTTGCTTTTGTTTTTTAATATTAAATGGCATTTACAATCCACTTCACTTCCATAATTTGACATATATTTCCAAACAAAACAGGATTTTAAAACAAAAAATCATTGTGGGACTTGATTTATTCCATCAGGAATTGATTGGATGGTGAAAAGTGGGTGTCAGTTTTAGGAATACAGTATGATCTTAAGCTAACAGACATGGATAAAAAGCACAAAATTGATGTGGCAAATATTTACAAAGAAAGAAATAAATATTAATAATGGACTGAATAATTTTCATTTTTGGAAAACAACTTCGTTTGATACTAACTAATGATTACATTTAGCTCTTTATTTCCATCCTTTTCTTATGTCATTTTTGTAAACAATCAAGTTCTAATCAATTAATAAACTCCTATATTTCTCGGCGTTAGCAAGTATATGAAATGGTGCCAGTTGGCCGGTAACATTTTTCTGAATTGCGAAATTGTGAGAACATGAACATCAACAAAAGTAAACGGGAAAGTTGATGGGCCAGTGTTGCATTGTCATGAAAATTTAAAGTGACGGCAGCCTAATATTTATATATATTAACTTAACCTAATATATATTTGCAAAAATATTTTTTGGCCGTAAATTTTGTTAAAGGTGTCATGAATTGAGAAATCGACTTTTCCTTGAGCTTTTGATTTATAAGAGGTCATCATACTATAAGAATATCCTGTAAGTTTCAGAACTGAAAACTTCCTTTTTAGTCCAAGGCCCAATGAACGACTGATCCTGGAATGTGCCTATCTATGACATAGATAGGTGAAACTCCGCCTCCGCAGAAGAAATCAACACCTATTTCATCATTGCAACCTTAGCCCCGCCCACTGGTGTGTTAGTGAGATGATGAGGAGAGAAGAGCGATACAGGACTAAAATAACATTACCTTTAAAAGGATCCTAATGCTAGGAATATGGTTATTTATTTTCAACAATGTGAATGTCTCAGTTGAGCTTTATTTATTTGTATTCGGTACATTTCACTGTGGATTCTTTGGTAAATCAATCGCATTTCGGCGCAGGCTTTGCAAACGGACTTTTACGATATGGACTCGACAGTAATGCAACAACATGTCAGTAACTGTGTTAATTCTAATGCCTGATCTGATATTAATGATTCATGTACAGTCAGATGTTCTTTGTCTGTGTGTCAGTAAATCAAACCCACTTCACGTTGTTTCTCTTAGTAGGATGAAAATAATCTGTTATTTAAACGCTGATTAAATTATATATAGAAAGCGATCAAAGAGCGCTTCCTTTACAATCGCTGGAGCTGTCAATCAAACCGCGAGTTTATCAGTAACTGAGTTCTGGACTTGCGCCAAAACTCCTGTTTTATTCAACAAATCTCTTAGGTTACATCGAGTTTGCAATGTTAGTTATGATGAAAGCATTCGTTAGTGTGCAGGAATTGAGTTGCAATGACGAGATCACTGCGTTCAATAACATGTCTGTGATCGGCTACAATGTTCATCACTGCAACTTTTCATGCCACGATCTAAATATAATCAACATTTTTTTCACGATTAGTTAACCTTGAGAGCTGTAATCTTAAAAACACGCTGAAAGTTTTCAAGAGAGTAATACTTTCATATGCAAAGATGTCAGCCAATCACAGCAGTGGGCGTTTACACTGAAGTCTCACAGCAGACACGCCCCTTAAAACAGAGTGTTCATACCAGAGGGCTAATATCAGAGTAGGAAAAATGCCTTTTATTTCTAAATTATGAGCATTTTTGAAGTAAAAAGGATACTAACATTATAAGTGCACCCCAGGAAACATTATAAAACAACACAGTTCATGACCCCTTTAAAAGTCACCAGTCATTGGCAGGTGTGGCAAAATTTAGTTATTTAGACCCTGGATATGATCTTCTGAACAGTTTCCCGCAACATCAGCTATAGTACTTTTTCACTCCTGGCTTCCTTCTGGATGTGTAACATCTCAAACCTTTCTTTTCCCAAAAATGTTTCCTTCCATATTGTTCTTGTCAAAGCACAACATTGAAGATATCCAGCCAGCTGGTGAAGCTCCAACACTATAAAACCTTGAATGTTTGCCTTCTGTTGGAATATAACAGTAGACAAAAATGATATCATTAGATCCTTCCTCTAATTCAGAACCTACTGAATGATGTGCCTTTCAGAATATAAATATTCTTGTAATCTATGAAAGCATTTGGCAGCGATAAAAGTGCACGCCACTGCTTAAACTTTATTCATTAGAACTTAATTTGTTTGCAAAAATGACACTAGAAAAGGATTGAAATTAAGAGCTAAATCAATGTAACCATGAAGTTAGTATCAAACTGAGTTGTGTCGTTTGATTAAAAAGGATGGACACAAACCAAATAACACCACAAAATATCACAGTAAATAGTCAAATCCATTGCTTATACTCACTTGTTTTCCCTCCAAAATGATGTCACTTCCTGGACGATGACATCATTGAGGGAGTGGCTTTTATTTTTTAATAGGATTTACAAAAGACTAACAGGATGTTAGGAAAAAAATCTATGAACTGATTATCAGTTAAAACAATATTTCCAAGAAAAATTATTTTTTTGAAATATTTTGTTTATAAGGAAAAAATGAAACTGGAATTGTCATAAAATCTCAAATCAAATAGTGATTGAAAATTCTCTCATGTTTAATTAACTGTGATGTTAAAATAAAATAAAGCAAGTTTAATATTTTATCCTGTCATATTTGATGGTGACATAATGCACCATGTGACCCTGGAATAAATTTTGAGAGTTTTCTGTGGACGTGTGTCTGCGAGCAGCAGGAGGTTGTGGTGTTCCTGGCCGCAGTCGTTCATTGTTTCAGCGATTGTGCTTCCTGTTGAGGCTGCGAGGGGTTCTGTCCGGCCCGGCTGGCTCTGCAGTCATTGTAGGGTGTTTGGGTCTGGTTGTCTTGTGATAAAGGATCAAAGTTGACCACTGCCCAGCACTAAACGTCTGTGTTAGCAACACATGTCAACAGACGACATTTACAACCAGTGTTTCCTCCCGAGGAGGAAGTGTACAGCGCTCTGCTGCCTTTACAATAGATACCGTATCTCTTTATCCAGCCGTTCAGAGCTCTGGTTGATGAGTTGGAGAAAGGGAAATTTCACCAATGGCTCATGGGCAATGAAAGGTTTAAAATAAACCCACTTAAATCTTTATAGCTGCATGCATTTTTAAAAAAATGTTCAGATATGCTCAGAATGTCATACTACTCTTGTTATTTTTGTATGTGGATCTTCTGCATGCATGGAATGACCTTCGACGTTTGTTAAAATATGCAAGATCACTCTATCCCATAATACAATGCTCTCAATTTGATAATAATACCAGACGTGATATGAACTGATATGAACCGTTTTTGTGTGTGTCCCTTTAAATGCAAATGAGCTGCTGCTCCCGGCCCCCTTTCCAGAAGAGGGCGGAGCTTTAACAGCTCACGCTTCGGTCGCTCAACAACAACAAAGCTGGAGAATCTCACGCAGACAAAATGACGACGGTGTTCAGCCTTACATTGTTCAAACCGGAGTCGACACTGATGGAGAGACTCAGGAAGAAGTTACAACTTTTAGAAGACCTGATCTAGTAGAGCCTAAAAACAACATCAAGACTTTGTAAAAGGGCATAATATGGCCTCTTTAAGGGCCTCATCCTGTGTCTGTGGTCAATGGCGTGTTGAAGTCACAGAAAAGCGTGAATTTGTCACTGTCTTCTCTCAAGCACTTGGATATCTCCCCCCCGAACCCCCGGCCTCCTGTTCCGCACCGCTTTGGCAGGAACAGATCTCCTCACAGGCCTGAAAATGCTTCATGGGAATTATGGCTGAGGCTATTACAGTTTGTTCTTCCAAATGTACTGAGGGGCTGATGGTCTGGGCAAAGTGCTCCATCTTGGATTGACTGTGCATCTGTGCTCTCAGAAACAAAATGAGAGTGAAAAGCGTTGGTCAGCACGGGTCTTCGTCCCATCTGTCCATTCCGCTGATGAAGAGAGGCGGAAAAAATGCAAAACTCTGCCGTTTTTGCAGCCTAAAGCAAGAAAATAATCCATATGCATTATTTTAAAACATTAATTGTTCACTTATCTCATCGCTTCTGGTGCTTTACCAGCTAAAAGAGGCAGGGTTATTTTTTTCCACAAGTTAAAATACTACTACTGTGTGTGTAGAGATGATAACTACAGCATAAACTGTGGTGCTTTCATTAAACAGGGTAACTTTACTAAACTAGGGTGGCCATTTAAGGAGGTCACTTGGCAGGATTATCCCAAATCTTTAATTTATAACTTTTCCATTAAGTGGCAATGTTTGACCCCTTAAAATGATTTCCAGGGGCTTTCCTGTAGCTCAGTGGTTAGAGCATGGCACTAGCAATGCCAAGGTCATGGGTTCAGTCCCAGGGATTGCACATACTCAGATACAAATGTATAGTATAATGCAATGTAAGTCGCTTTGGATAAAAGCGTCTGCCAAATGCATAAATGTAAATGTAAATGTAGGGGCATTTTCACCCTTATAAGAACAACATTACCAGTCAAATAAATTCAGTATCAATAAAATCCATCTTTGCACTGCAGATGTGGCGTTATGAAACAAACTGCCAGTAGGTGGCAACAATTCAGTAATTCATTCATTCAACTGATTCGTTAAGCGAGTGATTGGCTGCATCCAAAATCGCGTGCTTCCCTACTATAGTAGGCGAAAAACAGTATGTCCGAACTCACTGTATTCATAAAAGAGTAAGCAAAAAGTGCCCAGATGAACTACTACTTCCAGTGAGATTCTGAAGTGTGCATATGATGGACACTTTACTATCCCACGAGGCCACTGGAGAGGATTTGTGAATGGCAGTGAAGCGATGCAATGGACACATGATAATGACAACATGGCGGATGTAGTACGTCCAGATTTCATTCATACTACACACTCATACTATATAGAACGTACTTTTTAAGCAGTCGTGAAGTAATTACTTATTCAAAATAAGTATTCAAGAGAGTATGCGATTTCAGATGTAGCAGTGTTGCCAAGTCCACGGTTTTCCCGCAGAATTGGGCTACTTTAACACTGTTACCGCGGGTTGTTTTTCATGTTTTTCAAGTAACATAATATTTAGCCCCTGGAATGCGAATTTTACCAGGGGAACCCCACCAAAAACACTGATTCACCTCCCCGGAACGTGATTTTTACTGGACCCTATAGTTTTTGGGCTAGTTTTGAGTAGCAATTGGGCGGGTTTTGTTGTGAAGATCTGGCAACCCTAAGATGCATCCATTGGCTTTATGAATAACCAGACACGTTGCCGCAACATGGGATAAAAGGTATCTTTTCCATGTTAATCTGAGTTTGTCCTAACTAGCTGCGACAGCGTCACGCGATGGTTCTATTTTAGTAACGGTTTCTATTTTTCTGCAACGTCGCGGCTGAAACAACAACACAAACTAAGATAATGACTATGATAATCTTGAGTACCATGTGCTTTATTTAATGTTTAAAGCGTCTAATGTGAGTTTGAATATCATTGTGTGTCTTTTATACCCGTACTAAAAGCAACAATGAACAATTCACCTTTTTAAAATAAATAAAAGGAAACAAGAACGTTCAAACTGTCATCTCATTGTGAACAGACAAGTGTATTCTATGACAAAGATTGTTTCAGTAACTCAGTATGTATTTTTAATAATGTTAAAATGTTGTAATATTCATAAATTTACACTTGTCGCTGGAATCTTACCGCATCGCGTCTGGTTAGGACATGTGTCCAAGTCATTGAATCATTGACTCAACCGATTTGTTAAAACATCTTGAATCATTCAAGAACGAAACTGTTCAAAACAGAGGCAGTGGTTCTGCTTTGACTCTATTTTGAACAATTTTCGTTGAACTATTTGAGTCCATGCTAAAATGTACATCACTTAATATTAACTTAAACATAGCTGATTTTTTAATAATTTATTTGTTAATTATATACCATTGGATAAAGAATAAAATAGTGATGAGATGATCATAAAATGAGGACTTTGTTGATTGGTCAAATGGGCAAATTCATGTCTGAACCTGAAAAATCTGCATTGGGAAATCTTACGAACACATGAAATTCCCAATCCCATGGATTCCTCAAAATAGCTGGATTTCGCCCACGAAAACTCACCAAACAACGGTAAATGCAACCGCACTTTAACGCTATGAGTTTGTTGGCCAAAAAAAAGCACCTTTAAGGTTTCTGCATATCGTAAATTTCTCAAAACATGACAAATAAAATTTACACAGTGTGAAGTTGCCCACCTTATCAGTGTGAGAATGAGTTCTTCCTGCAGTATTTAACATCGTTCAGCCCTCCCCGCTCTTGACATCTCAATGGTTGAAGCTCTTGGCTGGTAGTTCCTGGAAGTTCTCCACTGAAAGTAATCGTGAGTGTGAGTGGATCTGTTTTTGTGTAACAGTGGTCAACCTTATCGTTCCGCTCCAAGTGTGAAGGAGCAACTCAAGTGTCATAATCTCACCCTGCAGCCTGTTTGTCCACTTCTTGTTTAGTTTAGACAAGAGCGACACGTCTTTGTAGAACTGGCATCTGGAAATGACCAAACTAAATCCTAAAGGTAAACTAACTCAAACACAGAAGCTCAAGACAAAGGAGGGTTTGCTGAATAAACTATGATGACAGTATATTAAAAATAAGTTTCTTATTTTTATACTAGCCATCTGTTCCAAATCCAGTGAGCTGCCACCCTTGTAAGTTTTAGACAGATTCGCAATGTGAAGGATGTTCAAAAATGCAGGCAGCACAATTATTTTTACCTTCTCAGATGCCTTGTTTGAAAAATTCAATGCAAATATTATTTATAGATAAGGCAATCCCAAAATTATGGAAGCTTGTTTACGCCACTAAATAATAATAAAAAAAAGGTAATTCTGACATTTTTATAAACAAGTTTTATATAAAGACTTTATAACTCGCAATTCTGACTTTATAAATCCCAATTCTGACTTTAACTTGCAATTCTGACTTTATAAATCCCAATTCTGACTTTATATCTCGCAATTCTGACTTGAACTTGCAATTCTGACTTTATAAATCCCAATTCTGACTTTAACTTGCAATTCTGACTTTATAAATCCCAATTCTGACTTTATAAATCCCAATTCTGACTTTATAAATCCCAATTCTGACTTGAACTTGCAATTCTGACTTTATATCACGCAATTCTGACTTTATAAATCCCAATTCTGACTTGAACTTGCAATTCTGACTTTATATCATGCAATTCTGACTTTATAAATCCCAATTCTGACTTTATATCACGCAATTCTGACTTTATAAATCCCAATTCTGACTTTATAAATCCCAATTCTGACTTTAACTTGCAATTCTGACTTTATAAATCCCAATTCTGACTTTATATCACGTAATTCTGACTTTATAAATCCCAATTCTGACTTTAACTTGCAATTCTGACTTTATATCACTCAATTCTGACTTTAACTCCCAATTCTGACTTTATAACTTGCAATTCTGACTTTATAAATCCCAATTCTGACTTTATAAATCCCAATTCTGACTTTATAAATCCCAATTCTGACTTTATAAATCCCAATTCTGACTTTAACTTGCAATTCTGACTTTATAACTCCCAATTCTGACTTTAACTTGCAATTCTGACTTTATAAATCCCAATTCTGACTTTATATCTCGCAATTCTGACTTGAACTTGCAATTCTGACTTTATAAATCCCAATTCTGACTTTATAAATCCCAATTCTGACTTTAACTTGCAATTCTGACTTTATATCACTCAATTCTGACTTTAACTCCCAATTCTGACTTTATAAATCCCAATTCTGACTTTATAAATCCCAATTCTGACTTTAACTTGCAATTCTGACTTTATATCACTCAATTCTGACTTTAACTCCCAATTCTGACTTTATAACTTGCAATTCTGACTTTATAAATCCCAATTCTGACTTTATATCACGCAATTCTGACTTTATAAATCCCAATTTTGACTTTAACTTGCAATTCTGACTTTATAAATCCCAATTCTGACTTTATATCACGCAATTCGGACTTTATAAATCCCAATTCTGACTTTATAAATCCCAATTCTGACTTTATAAATCCCAATTCTGACTTTATATCACGCAATTCTGACTTTATAAATCCCAATTCTGACTTTATATCACGTAATTCTGACTTTATAAATCCCAATTCTGACTTTAACTTGCAATTCTGACTTTATAACTCCCAATTCTGACTTTAACTTGCAATTCTGACTTTATAAATCCCAATTCTGACTTTATATCACTCAATTCTGACTTTAACTCCCAATTCTGACTTTATAACTTGCAATTCTGACTTTATAAATCCCAATTCTGACTTTATAAATCCCAATTCTGACTTTATAAATCCCAATTCTGACTTTAACTTGCAATTCTGACTTTATAACTCCCAATTCTGACTTGAACTTGCAATTCTGACTTTATAACTCGCAATTCTGACTTTATAAATCCCAATTCTGACTTTAACTTGCAATTCTGACTTTATAAATCCCAATTCTGACTTTATAAATCCCAATTCTGACTTTAACTCCCAATTCTGACTTTATAACTTGCAATTCTGACTTTATAAATCCCAATTCTGACTTTATATCACGCAATTCTGACTTTATAAATCCCAATTCTGACTTTAACTTGCAATTCTGACTTTATATCACTCAATTCTGACTTTAACTCCCAATTCTGACTTTATAACTTGCAATTCTGACTTTATAAATCCCAATTCTGACTTTATAAATCCCAATTCTGACTTGAACTTGCAATTCTGACTTTATAACTCGCAATTCTGACTTTATAAATCCCAATTCTGACTTTAACTTGCAATTCTGACTTTATAAATCCCAATTCTGACTTTATAAATCCCAATTCTGACTTTATAAATCCCAATTCTGACTTTAACTTGCAATTCTGACTTTATATCACTCAATTCTGACTTTAACTCCCAATTCTGACTTTATAAATCCCAATTCTGACTTTATAAATCCCAATTCTGACTTTAACTTGCAATTCTGACTTTATATCACTCAATTCTGACTTTAACTCCCAATTCTGACTTTATAACTTGCAATTCTGACTTTATAAATCCCAATTCTGACTTTATATCACGCAATTCTGACTTTATAAATCCCAATTTTGACTTTAACTTGCAATTCTGACTTTATAAATCCCAATTCTGACTTTATATCACGCAATTCTGACTTTATAAATCCCAATTCTGACTTTATAAATCCCAATTCTGACTTTATAAATCCCAATTCTGACTTTATAAATCCCAATTCTGACTTTATAAATCCCAATTCTGACTTTATATCACGCAATTCTGACTTTATAAATCCCAATTCTGACTTTATATCACGTAATTCTGACTTTATAAATCCCAATTCTGACTTTAACTTGCAATTCTGACTTTATAACTCCCAATTCTGACTTTAACTTGCAATTCTGACTTTATAAATCCCAATTCTGACTTTATATCTCGCAATTCTGACTTGAACTTGCAATTCTGACTTTATAAATCCCAATTCTGACTTTATAAATCCCAATTCTGACTTTAACTTGCAATTCTGACTTTATATCACTCAATTCTGACTTTAACTCCCAATTCTGACTTTATAAATCCCAATTCTGACTTTATAAATCCCAATTCTGACTTTAACTTGCAATTCTGACTTTATATCACTCAATTCTGACTTTAACTCCCAATTCTGACTTTATAACTTGCAATTCTGACTTTATAAATCCCAATTCTGACTTTATATCACGCAATTCTGACTTTATAAATCCCAATTTTGACTTTAACTTGCAATTCTGACTTTATAAATCCCAATTCTGACTTTATATCACGCAATTCTGACTTTATAAATCCCAATTCTGACTTTATAAATCCCAATTCTGACTTTATAAATCCCAATTCTGACTTTATATCACGCAATTCTGACTTTATAAATCCCAATTCTGACTTTATATCACGTAATTCTGACTTTATAAATCCCAATTCTGACTTTAACTTGCAATTCTGACTTTATAACTCCCAATTCTGACTTTAACTTGCAATTCTGACTTTATAAATCCCAATTCTGACTTTATATCACTCAATTCTGACTTTAACTCCCAATTCTGACTTTATAACTTGCAATTCTGACTTTATAAATCCCAATTCTGACTTTATAAATCCCAATTCTGACTTTATAAATCCCAATTCTGACTTTAACTTGCAATTCTGACTTTATAACTCCCAATTCTGACTTGAACTTGCAATTCTGACTTTATAACTCGCAATTCTGACTTTATAAATCCCAATTCTGACTTTAACTTGCAATTCTGACTTTATAAATCCCAATTCTGACTTTAACTCCCAATTCTGACTTTATAACTTGCAATTCTGACTTTATAAATCCCAATTCTGACTTTATATCACGCAATTCTGACTTTATAAATCCCAATTCTGACTTTAACTTGCAATTCTGACTTTATATCACTCAATTCTGACTTTAACTCCCAATTCTGACTTTATAACTTGCAATTCTGACTTTATAAATCCCAATTCTGACTTTATAAATCCCAATTCTGACTTGAACTTGCAATTCTGACTTTATAACTCGCAATTCTGACTTTATAAATCCCAATTCTGACTTTAACTTGCAATTCTGACTTTATAAATCCCAATTCTGACTTTATAAATCCCAATTCTGACTTTATAAATCCCAATTCTGACTTTAACTTGCAATTCTGACTTTATATCACTCAATTCTGACTTTAACTCCCAATTCTGACTTTATAAATCCCAATTCTGACTTTATAAATCCCAATTCTGACTTTAACTTGCAATTCTGACTTTATATCACTCAATTCTGACTTTAACTCCCAATTCTGACTTTATAACTTGCAATTCTGACTTTATAAATCCCAATTCTGACTTTATATCACGCAATTCTGACTTTATAAATCCCAATTTTGACTTTAACTTGCAATTCTGACTTTATAAATCCCAATTCTGACTTTATATCACGCAATTCTGACTTTATAAATCCCAATTCTGACTTTATAAATCCCAATTCTGACTTTATAAATCCCAATTCTGACTTTATAAATCCCAATTCTGACTTTATAAATCCCAATTCTGACTTTATAAATCCCAATTCTGACTTTATAAATCCCAATTCTGACTTTATATCACGCAATTCTGACTTTATAAATCCCAATTCTGACTTTATATCACGTAATTCTGACTTTATAAATCCCAATTCTGACTTTAACTTGCAATTCTGACTTTATAAATCCCAATTCTGACTTTAACTTGCAATTCTGACTTTATAAATCCCAATTCTGACTTTAACTTGCAATTCTGACTTTATAAATCCCAATTCTGACTTTATATCACGCAATTCTGACTTTATAAATCCCAATTCTGACTTTAACTTGCAATTCTGACTTTATATCACTCAATTCTGACTTTAACTCCCAATTCTGACTTTATAACTTGCAATTCTGACTTTATAAATCCCAATTCTGACTTTATAAATCCCAATTCTGACTTTAACTTGCAATTCTGACTTTATAACTCCCAATTCTGACTTGAACTTGCAATTCTGACTTTATAACTCGCAATTCTGACTTTATAAATCCCAATTCTGACTTTAACTTGCAATTCTGACTTTATAAATCCCAATTCTGACTTTATAAATCCCAATTCTGACTTTAACTCCCAATTCTGACTTTATAACTTGCAATTCTGACTTTATAAATCCCAATTCTGACTTTATATCACGCAATTCTGACTTTATAAATCCCAATTCTGACTTTAACTTGCAATTCTGACTTTATATCACTCAATTCTGACTTTAACTCCCAATTCTGACTTTATAACTTGCAATTCTGACTTTATAAATCCCAATTCTGACTTTATATCACGCAATTCTGACTTTATAAATCCCAATTTTGGCTTTAACTTGCAATTCTGACTTTATAAATCCCAATTCTGACTTTATATCATGCAATTCTGACTTTATAAATCCCAATTCTCACCTTAACTCACAATCCTGACTATAACTCGCAATTCTAACTTAAAATTGTTTATATCTCGCAATTGAGAAAAAAGTCAGAATTGTGAGTTTATATCACGCAATTCTAACTATAATTCGCATTCTGACTTTATATCTCGCAATTCTGACTTTATAACTAAAAATTGTTTATATCTCGCAATTCTGACTTTGCAATTTATAAATTGTTTATAGCTCGCAATTGAGAAAAACGTCAAAATTGCGAGATTTATATCACGCAATTCTGATTTTATAAATTGAAATTGTTTATATCGCACTTCTGAGAAAAAAAGTCAGAATTGTGAGATGAAAAGTCGCAATTACCTTTATTATTTCATAGCGGAAACAAGCTTCCATACAGAATGCATTACAAATTTGGTGGGGAAAAAAAAAAAAAAAATGCATGCACGATGGTGTACGAGTATAGGGAAATATATTATAAATTACATTATAAAATGTATTTAATAAGCTATAATATATTTGATCAATTAATAAAATACACTATTTTACTCAGTATTTGTATATATTGCATATTGTCCATTTTATTTATTTGATAATTTTATATTGATAAAATATATATAACACATACATAATAATTATACATTTCTCTAGACTCGTGCACCATCTTGCATGCATTTCTTTTGTTCACCAAACAGATGAAAATCAGTGATGTAAATGTGCGAGTGTCATGCACACAAACGACTCAATGATTTGCTTCCTCTCAAAAAACTAATTTTAATTAAAACAAAAATGTTGAATCATTAACAAGTTTATAAAACAGTGATTTAGTTACATAAATAAATTGATATCGGTGTATCAAATCTTAAATTCAACTTCATGAGAATGTTGACACGGGTGAAGAAGTACAATCGTTTACCTTTTATAATAAATAAAATGGAGAGAAAAAAAATGATATTTCTGTTTCTAAACGAACAAAAGAAAAAAAGAAAAAGAGCTACAGACATACCTCTAAGGAAGGGGACACTCGACAACGTTTTTGCACCAAAAACATAGGAAACCTGCTTTTTAAAGCACAGAATACCATTCAGCTAAAATTAAAGACAGTAAAGTTGTAACCAAAGTTGGTTGGCTTTCATTTTTAACGAACAAGTTTGGTAGTTAGAACTCCAGTTTGGTTATTTTAAAGCGTTAAGACAAGGCAAGAAAGAAGGCTGTTTTCGTTTCGTTGAGGAATCCTATAGGAACGACAAAACCAAAGAAACAAAAAACAAAAGAAAAACGTTTGAACAGTCAGACCTACACAGCAACTTTCTGTCTTGCACAAAGTTAAGATGTCAGCAGATAGGCATGTACATGTTATTGTGCATAAAAATGGAGTTTCGTCGTGACTCGATTATTGTGGAAAGAAACAAGAGCGTCAGGCCAATCGCTCGGCATGTTTGCGTTAACATCGATACTGTTGGATCTACATTTCTAGGCGTTTTTTTGAGGCACGTGGGCCTGCGATTCTTGCATTCCCAATTCTTAATGCTAAGGCTTGCTGCTCCGGTTCACTGGGTGTCCGTCCAAACCACCGGTGCCCTGTGCGCTCGTGTCTACGCCAACGCCACACAGGATCACTGCCCGATTCCAGCCCCGACAGCACGGCCGTGTTCGGAATAGAACGCTAGCGTACCGTTACTGCGGCTGCGGTGTGTAGTATGCATACTGTGCAATGCAGATTAAGTGTGAAAAGCAACCAAGACGAACTGAATTAAAAACATGCGACGTCAGGTGAATAATGCCTACCGTTTCCGTTTCGCACACTACTCCTCGCGCAGTATGCAGCGCGCTAGCCTTGCGTTCCGAACACAGCCCGAGGCTCGCGTTTAGTCCCTCTGATATGTTTTATTTTAGACCAAGGTACTGCAGCTTCAAGTATTTTGCATTACATAGAATATTCTTTTTATAAATTAGTTAACGTATACATTTTTTCAATATTCAGACATATACTATCATATATACAGTACAATAAAATGCTCTCATTCTTTCATGACCATTTTTTTCTTCTTTTTTTTCCTTTTTTTCAAAGAGAATCCCTGAGATGTATGTCGACAGTCGCTAAGTTTCCACAAGCGCAAGCACAATGGGGTTGAGAAGCGTGTGTGTGAGTGTGTGTGACATGCTTTTGGACGAAACAGCACTGCAAAGCCACGCAATTAGCCTGAAAAGGAATTTAAACAAAACAAAATGGAGACGTGTTTCTGTTTTTCTCGTTTCTAACACTTCTTTAGTACACTGGTAACGTGTGACTGGTTCAGGAAGGAGTAAAGCTGAAGCCGTACGAGGTACTTGTCACTTAGGATGGAGGTGTTGTTTGGTTTAAAGCCATTTTTCTTCTTCACTTTGAGGCTGTGAATGTTAAACAGAGAGAGAGATCTGGAGTGCTGTGTGGACTTTCGCCACTGGACAACATATACTCAGTGTAAACCGAAACGTGGTGACATACTCTCACACGCTTTCACACAAATAAAGGGGAAACACACAAACTTCCACAACATGACAACGTTCCACTTTTTTTTCCGTTTTTTTTTGCGCAAACGTTAAGTCTATACACATAATACCGGTGTGGTTCGTAATGTCTGTTTTTTTTTCTTTCCAGCCGAAGCTAGCCGAAGCGCTCTCGCACGAGCATCATGAGTTTCTTTTTGCCTTTGTATATCTGTTTCAGGTTGTCTATGAACTGCGTGAACTGGATGTGTCCGTCGTGCGCCATGAGGAAAGTCTCTCTGGCTTTGCTGAGGAACTCGATGAACTCGCTGTAGTGCCGCGGGCTGATGTGCGTGAGCCGCGAGTGCGTCGTGTTGATGTAGGCCCCGATCGTGGCGTCCAAGAGCTGTCTTAGCGGGGCTTTGTCCAACGACATCAACTTCCCAGAGTTCCTGCGGCTGTGCAGCGCCACCATGCCGGGCGTGGTCAGCGTGCAACGCCGCAATATGTCCGACAGCACGGTGGCGCACTTGACGCTCTTCACCACCAGGGGGATGATGGCGGCCAGCTCGTTCTTGCCCAGCGAGTGGCTGAGCGCGCACGCCCACAGCACGTCGTTGATGGCGGGATGCGTGTCCTGGTTGTAGCTCAGGTTCAAGTGGGCCATCGCGAGCGTGGCCAGTTTGTACGCGCGCATGGGGTAGCCGCGGTGCTCCATGTAGCGCGCGATGGTGAACAGCTGCGTGTAGCTCATGCCCGTGGTGGCCGCGTCCAGCACGATCTGGTAGGCCGTCTCGAAGGCGATGTGGTCCTTCTCGCAGAGCGTGAGGGCCGACAGCGCGCAGTTCTGAGGGTCCTTCATGGCGCACTGCAGGGCTAACGTCCGCGCGCTGCTCGCCAGGTTCTCCTGCTGATGGCAGTCCAGATGCAGCCGTACGATGGTGCTGTTGGACATGACCGTGGTCGCCACGATGCTCGTGGCCTCGGTGGGTGTGAAGAGGGTGAACCAGCTCTGCATGATGCTGTCCAGTGCGTAGACCCCTGCGCAGACACACACACAGTCATTCAGTGTCTTTAAAAAAAAAATACAAAACTGTCCCTATTTACTTTCTTAATACATATTCTTGTTGTGCTCAATTCATCAGTGCACATGAAGAAAAAAAAAGTCTTCATAACATTTAATCAAATTGTAATAATCATCATCAATTATCAATTCCTAATGAATAAAATCATTCTTTTTTCCCCTCAAAATGTCATTATGGAAGCAATTGAATTTATGTATATATAAATTGTATTAAAATTACGTGTAGAAGTCATTGCTTTGTTATGAGAAAGAATGTCCAGAAAAATGAATTTCATTGATGTCATTTGGAGTAACCAATTTAAAGAGACCATTTTGGATCAAGTCATGAGTTCAATATCTCATGTGACAGGATGTGACATCGTTCAGACACCTGCAAAGGACCACATGGTCACGAAGCAAAGTAACTAACTCTCTTTTAACTATTTGAAAAGTTAATTTTTTCACTCGCTCATACGCATGTCCCGCTATAAAACATGGAAAATGTTGTAATATTTTAAAAACTTGTACTAAAATGTTTGATTGTCCTTTTGCTAGATCGATAGATATCAGCCTGTTAGCACTGTTTGAAAATATCGTCATTCGGTATAACCAAAAGTGTCATTCGGCAAAACTGAAATTTTGGTTAAACCGAATGACTTTTTGGTGAGAAATTTTGTTCATCTTGTAAAAAAAAAAAAAAAAAAAAAAAAAAAAAAAAGTGTTGTAGTGTTTATTGATTATAAAAACCACATAATCTCATTGTTAACACTTAATAAAACTTCAAAATTAATTATATCTCCATTATGTTTCTTTTACACTTTTAAAAACCGTATTCGTCAATGACCCAAATACACATTTCATATTATATATATATATATAAATAATATTTTATTATATATTTATATTTTATTATATACATTATATATTTTAATTAAAATATATATATATATATATATATATATATATATATATATATATATATATATATATATATATATATACATATACATACACACACACACACACACACACACACATACACACAAACAGGTGTATATAGTAATATATATGCATATATGTCTGTGTATATAAATATACATGCAATTAATATACATATTTATACTCATGTATAAAATAATATAAAATCAAAAAATAACAGACTTTGCAGCAGCTGTGCAACAATAATTATTTTATTGTTTAATTGAAATAATTTTACTTTTATTTTACTATTAATAAAGTGAATTGCTTATTGAACAGTATTTTTTTTATCAGATTGCAATTTTTATAAAAGCAATAAGTCACTCATGGCTGTGTATTATTATGGTTATTTTACTCCGTTTCGCTATCAAGGTAATATCTAAGCTATCGCTGTGGTAAAAATCACTGTAAGGCACAAACTTGACTGGATAATTGCTTTTTATAACTAGACAAGATCAGGCAACACTGAAAGCTGAAGGCTCAAACTTACAAATATATATTACTTTACTATTAATAAAGTGAATTGTTTATTAGACCATATTTTTAATAAATTTGTCATAGCTACAATTTTATAAAAGAAATAAGTCACTCATGGCTGTGTATTCTGGTTATTTTTCTCAGTTTTGGTACCACACCGTGGTAAAATCACTGTAAAGCACAGCCTTGATTGGATAATTGCTTTTTTTGTAACTAGTCAAGATCTGATAACGCTGAAGCTTCAAACTTACCAACTTCTGTGGCACATGTGACTAGCCATCGTACCATCTCTCGTCGCCGCCAGTTCAGCGTCGAAAGCGTCATACGCATAACCTGTGAGTTATTAGGACACAAAAAGAAAACATGTAAAGAAAAGACCACAAACAGGTACAGGTGTGTGCTGATGGATGAAGCGTGGATACCTGAAGACCCAGCTCCAGGGAGACCTTCAGCAGAGTGATGTCCGGCAGACTGTCCATGAGGGTCGCTATCTTAAAGGCATCCTGCGCCAGTTTGAAGATGTGAGAGGAGGAGTGAATGTTCTTCTGTATGGACTCTAATACTGTCTCTAACCTTCGAGCGTCACCTGGAAACAACATGAAAAACATCTGAATGAATGTCACTGAAATTATGATAACAAATGGAAGTATGCAAAGTATGTAGTGTATTTTCAAAATATCAACTTAAAAATAAGGCTCCATATTTGTGAACTGCATATGTAAATTTAAATTAATATTAGTGCATTCATGATTAATATTAATTAAATTATTTATATATTTACAGCAAAGTTTAATCAAGTTCATGAAATGAATATTAATTAATTCCTGATTGATTGCTGTCAAATATGATTACTCAAGTACTCGTGCTCATCTCTAGTGAAAATACAGAGGAGGACAGAGAATGTGTAATATTTCATAAATATTTAATGGGTTATAAACGGATTCACACGAGTGATGGAGATTCGACGTGACTGGCCATTTCTGTAAACACTGCAAACAGTCACCAGTGACCTTGGAGAAACATCAGGCGCTCAGAAACCCTCTTTACAACACACACACACACACACAAACAAATGCACAAACAAATAAACACACACAAACATGCACACTGACACATACACACATTACACATGCTCAAAAACGCGTACACACACACACACTCACTCACATTACACACATGCACATACAAGCACACACACTGAACATGTACACACTCACACGTGTACACGCACACACATACACACATACACTCACACTGCGCACACAAACCTGTGAACGCGCACACACAAACAAATGCACAAACCCACACACACTCACATTACACACATGCACGCACACACACTCACACTACACTACACACTCACACTTATTCACACACACATACACACGCACAAACAAAAACAGAACGTGCACACACACTACATGTACACACATTCACTCACATTACACGCACAAGCACATGCACACACTACACTCACTTTCACGCACATGCACGGACTAACACACACTCACATTACACGCACTCAAACACTCACATGCATGGACACACACTCAAATGCATGGACTCACACACACACACACTCACATGCATGGACTCACACACACACGCTTGGACTCATGTATGCGCTCACAAATGTGCTCACAAATGCACAAAAAACACGTACACACAAACAAATGCACAAACAAACAAACACACACACTCTCATTACACACATGCATGTACACGCACACACACTGGACATGCGCACACAAACAAACGCACAAACATGCGCACACACTCACATTACACACTGCGCACACACTAACACTCAGACTTATTCACACACACGCACAAACAAAAACATGCACACACTCACATATGCACACATGCACGTACACACACACTACATGTACACACATTACACACTGCACACACACTAACACTCAGACTTATTCACACACGCACATATGCACACATGCACGTACACACATACATACTGCATACACACACACACTCACTCACTCACATTACACGCACACGCACACTCACACACTCACACAGCATAACGAGCGGTGAGTCAGCACTAGACCCTCGTGTGATGCAAGACTCCGAGAACACCTTCAAACAGGATTTCATTCATCACCAGTACTCTGATTTCCTCTGATTTCTCTGCACTGCGCTGCGATTACATCTTAAAAATAGTGCTGCGACTTTTCCCAACTTGTTGTTTCTCCAAACCGAGGAGACGAATGCAGATTTGATTTTATGGTCGGGACTCGTTGTTTTGCAGTCTGCTAGCGGAAATGCGGTTCGCAGGCCTGCCATTAAGCAAACAGCGCTGTTGTCACAGTAATTGCAGCCTGCGCTGGAGTGATGGACGCGCTGGCGAAGCTCTAACCTTTGGCTGCAGTGAGCATGGTGGAGGCCAGCTCGCACTGCTGGGACTCGATGTGGCTGAGGGTGAACCATCGCGGGTAACGATTGGGGACGACTGATACTATATGGTGAGGCCGGGACATGTCGCCCGAAGGAGCCGTGGATTCCAACACTGGTAACCTGTGGATGAAAAAAGACATACAGATGAACATCAGTGAAGTACAGTCAGACCAAAATCTACAAATCATCAATAAAACATCAACAAATGCTGCTGCTTTAGCTCAAACCTCTCTAGAAAACTGTATTTTTCAGGCTGGTCCAACTTATTTGTTTATAAGGCGGGACTTTTTCAACATAATGATTTATCTCTGGTTTAGCAAACTATAATCACAGACCATATGAGGACGAATAATGAACAGATTTATTCAAATCAGTTTAAATGAATCATTATATGTATTTAAAAATGGCCAAATTGTTCCCCCCAATATTTGATATTCTTGGCTCCATTACGCACCGATCGGTTTGTTTTTAGGATGACAAAAAGTATTAAACGTCACATTTTTAGGCAGGTCTGCTTCAGCGGTCTAACAGCGCTCGTCAACGTCACAATGGTTGAGATGGCCAATCAGATTAAAGAAGGCGGGGCTTCCATTTACTGAAGATGAGAGCGAATTCCATCGTTTCAACGGTGAAAGAGTGTGTGGGAAGATGCAAGTAGCTAAACATTTAATATTATGCAAACGACTCAAATGTCACTGTTTTGAATTGAAAATACGCTATTATTTACATGATACTGAATGTGACGAGACAAACATTTTTGACATTAGACATGAATACTTTAATATAAAATAATTTATTTATAGATGTACACACATTTACATATAATGAAATATGTGTGAGTGAATATATATACACATATATACATTTATTTGATTAAAAATACAGAATTTTTTTAAATAATGGTTTTCTATTTAATATACTTATACGATATAATTTATTCCTGTGAATTTTCAGCATCATTACTCCAGTCTTCAGTGTCACATGATCCTTCAGAAATCATTCTAATATGATGATTTATTATCAATTTTGGAAACAGTTTTTTTGTTTTATAACCTCTGATACTTTTTTCAGGATTCTTTGACGAACAAAAAGTTAAAAAAGTACAGTATTTATTTAAAATTGAAATATTTTGTAACAATATACACTACTGTTTAAAAGTTTGGGGTCAGTTTTTTTTTCCATCTTTTTTTGAAAGAAATTAATACTTTTATTCAGCAAGGATGTGTTAAATTGATAAAAAGTGACAGTAAAAACTTTATATTGTTAGAAAAGATTTCCATTTTGAATAAATGCTGTTATTTTTAACTTTTTATTCATCAATGAATCCTGAAAGTTATATTAAGTGATATTAAGTGTTTCCAACATTGATAATAAATCATCATATTAGAATGATTTCTGAAGGATCATGTGACACTGAAGACTGGAGTAATGATGCTGAAAATTCAGCTTTGATCACAGGATATAAATTGTATGTTAAAGTATATTAAAATAGAAAACCATTATTTTAAATTGTAGTAATATTTCACAATTTTACAGCATATAAAATGAGGTAATTTGGTTGCCATTAACTGACCAGGAAGGACTGATTTATGGATGTAAATGATCATTTAAAGAAGCTGCTCTAGAACCACAGCAGAAGTTCCTCTGGGAAAGAACAGTGTGTCGCTCTAAAACAGAGGTTTTGCTGTATTGTTTTAGCCAGCTAACATGAGCCTGGAGGCGGTCCGCGGCCTTTACACACACACACACACACACACACACACACACACACACACACACACACACACAATTACTGGCCATTCTGTTTGTTTGAAATACTCAATCGAGTCCAACAGCAGCATCCAGCTGGATTCGACTAGGCATGACATGAACTTCAGAGATCTTCCACACACTCTAAATAAGAGCAAAATTTTACAAAATGGACATCCTCATTATGACTTGCTGAATATGGCCTTATAAACAGCCCATTAGTTGCATTAGTTTGACTCTTTCCAGTCATATGCTACTAACAATCATCTATCTGAACACGCATCTTCATGTCAGAGCAGGATCTCGTCCTTCGCCTCCAGTGCGGCGCAAATGTCAAAGCATCATGTCCTGGCATGGAGATAATTACCAAGCCTTCTACAAAGGGAATTGTATTATGAGGAGATCAGCCCTCGTCTGAACCAATGCCACGGAGAGCAGTTATTTTGGAGGCCACGGTCTTTTTATAGAGGAAGTCAATACTGAGCCCGAAGCTCCTGCGCTGGCTAAATTTAGGTGGATCTTTGTTTGATACCATCGACTTTATACTGAAAATCCCCCGGTAAATGCAATCCAATCAAAATACAATACAATACCAGACAGATTTGGTAACAGGATTTTCTTTTGTGTATGTCGGTTGGTCAAAAAAGAAAATTAATAAAAACATAATCTGCGACAAGATGTCGATATAAATCTGTTGGACCAGCCTGAAGTTGGAAACCTTGCCAGAACCAGCCGTAAAGCAACATACGATCAAAGTGAAATCCCACGAGTCCACTGTGCTTAGCTGCATATTAAACATCAAATATGTTCGGATCGGCTGTGATTGTGCTGCGCAGCATTTTTGCTTCAAGTGTGCATAGAAAAATTAATCTTATCATATCTGGTTAAGACACAGTTTAAGATTTGTTGTTGCACTTTGGGTTCTCATTCAAGAAACACAAGCACAATTTCAGTGTAAATCAATCAAAAACCATTCTTGCATAAATGCTCACAGTAGCCAAAGTTTTTAGTTTTTACTTTAAAGGATTGGTTCAGTTCAGAATTCAAATTTCCTGATAATTTACTCACCTCCATGTCATCCAAGATGTTCATGTCTTTCTTTCTTCAGTCGAAAAGAAATGAAGGAAAACATTCCAGGATTTTTCTCATTATAGTGGACTTCAATGGGGACCAATGGGTTGAAAGTCCAAAATGCAGCTTCAAAGAGCTCTACATGATCCCAGACGAGGAATAAGAGTCTTATCTAGAGAAACCTAGATTAAAAAGTATATAATTTTTTATTTTTTTCTAGAAAATGGCCGATGGTTTCTCTAGATAAGACTCTTATTCCTCGTCTGGGATCATGTAGAGCTCTTTGAAGCTGCACTGAAACTGACATTTGGACCTTCAACCCGTTGAACCCCAGTGAAGTCCACTGTATGGAGAAAAATCCTGGAATGTTTTCCTCAAAAACCTTCATTTCTTTTCAACTGAAGAAAGAAAGACATGAACATCTTGGATGACATGGGGGTGAGTAAATTATCAGGAAATTTTAATTCTAATCCTATAACCGTTCTTTCACATATTGTTTTTCGCAATATTCCAATTTTGCGCATTTGACTCAAACGTAAACATAAATACTGATGTGAATGCGACAATTTACATAAGAGCGAGCGGAACTGATTTCTGTGTTAATAACCCGTAAAACTTGTACATCAATTTACACAAGAATAGTTTGAACGATTTACACAGATATTCGTTTTGCTTGTGTTTCATGCACCTGTTGTGTGTGTATATGCTGACAAAGACTTCATTTAAATATTCAAAGGTGCATGAATAACTCCAGCTGATAATGTAAAATTGTTGCACGCACACACACACACACACAGAGGGTTTGTACACATACACAAACGGCCATAAACACACACGCGGAGTCGAGAGGGTGTGTGGGGTGAAAGCAGCGCTCTGCATTACCTCTGCAGCCCAAATTAGACTCAACGACACAAATTTATTATTCACACTTTCTCAAAAACTCATTTTCAGTGGGCATGAATTATTTAGCAGTTTTCCAAGCAAAAGGCGCCTTTTGATTAAACGGCGCCCCAGATAACCTCACGCCCTACACACACACACAGTGGAGATGTAACCATGCCTTCTCAGGGCGAGCAAAGACGATAAAAACAAGAGAAAATAAACCACAGCCGTGGGCGCGTTCGTTACTGTAGGTGGACGTGACAGTTTTGGGAGCGGAGTGTCGCCCGTGTGGCCTGTGGAAACTCACCGCATTGCTCTCAGTGCAATTTTGTACGCCAGTTCGGCATCGTGAGGTAGGAGGCATGTGAAGAGATACTTGGCAAACGTGTGCATCGGAACGCTCTCTCTGTAGATGAGCTCTCCCAAACCACTGTAGGGCCCACCTGAAAGAGAAAAACACTGCGTGAGACATCCAGGAACAGCTGCATTTATCTTCATTTAAATCAGGGATTCCTGAAATTTTTTTGTCATCTGAACACCTTTGATCTAAATATTTATTTGAAGCCCCCCTATGATATTTGATGCACATGAGCCATAAAACCCTGATGTATCAAATATGATACTGAAAAAGCATTTTATTTATTTATTTATTTAAGATTTTGTCTAAAAGTTCAATAAACTGTTCCATTATATATATAAAAAAAAAAATTATTACTATTATTTTATGTCAGGCTTTACAGGGTTTAGTTAATATATCAATTTAACAACATATTCATGGTTCTCTGATGTTGGTTATTGATCACATGATATGCAAGTAAAAAAAATGCACCTTTTTTTAGTAAGTGTTATGTATTAAATATGGAGAAGTGTGATTGTTGACTTCAATAAAGCTATTGTATGATTTCAGAAGATAAAACATGCAGAAGGTGTGAGATGTGGTTAGAAATGCACAGATTTGTTGGTACAAACAGAGTGTAAGAGTGAGAAAGAAACGCCTTAGGAGGTTCCTGTTTCACCTCACAGTCGAGTGATAAACACACACCCAAGATACCCTTCTGCATGACACATCAAAATAACAAAGTGCTGAGGCGCTACCATGAATGTTGCAGGTAATTGCATTGTACTTCAAATACCATCATGCATATCGCCATCGTTTTTTCTCTAACATCATAGTTCGGTCGTAGGTCAAGAACGCACATGGATAACATCCTCTCTGAAGAGCGGCAAGTAACGTTATCCAGGCGAAACACACAAAGCAGGCCGAGATGGGCTTGTGTTGTTTCCGGGGCGAGTGCTGCATCGTGGGTAATATGCTTACAGATCGTTTTACAGACCCTCCCCCCTCCTCATCCTCAAACCAGATGAAAACCACAAGCCCACTTTCAAGAGCGTAGGCCTTTTTTCACACTTGCCTACAATATAAACTGCGATGCTAGAAGCCATATGTGAGAGCTTGGCTTCCCTGTCATTAGATTATTTGTGACTGAGAGCGCAGAGACCACAAGCCACTTCACAAATACACACGGACATACACACACAGTAACCAAACTAAGCATTCATATGTGCTACCTACATAGGAAGCTACCTAGACAACATCTTCTTAACCAAAATAAAACCTCATATGTGATGCTCTATATAGTCAGAGACTCACAAATAACACTCCTCATGTGAAGCGCATGAGAGACTTCACTCAAACAGTTATAAGTAAAAATACTTATTACACACAAATATTTGGTCAAATAATATATATATTAATACAATTAAATATTTAAGTACACACAATCAACTAATTAGCCATCAAGAATTTATTTTTATGCATTCTGGGATTGCCTTCTCTGCAGTGCACGTTATAAGATCTCTTATTTTGGCTAAATTATAAACAGCACCACATGTATACTGCAGAGGAGATGCAATCTCAGAATGAAAAAAAAATTAAGATGACTATATATTTCATTACTAAGTAAATTAAAAAAAAAAAAAAAAAAAAAAAAAAAATATTGGGTAAAATTTAATTTGACTGTAGTATGCACTTTCATGCTTACTAGAGCATCAAGTTGTTAGCTTAGCAACACTGTAATGTCGTTCAAGGGATTATTTTGGGCAATATCAACTCCTTTCTACATGAATGGGGGAACACTGAAATGTAGGGATACACTGATTTTGGCCGATATCGGTAACCGATAACCGATATATTAACCGATAAATCTAAATCCAAATTTTTCTATAATTTCTGAGAGCCTGATTACAAAAACAAAAGTCTCACCATTAAAAGCCATGTCCCAAACACACAATTATAATGTGCTCATCATAATTTTATGTAGCCGATATGACAGACTTGTGCTGTACGTTACACTGTATTTTCCTTTTTGAAGTGATTTTCAATCATATTTCAATCATATTGAACAGTTTTGCATCTGAAGTGTCTCAGCTGAAGGAAATAATTCATTATTTATCAGCTTTATTATATTATATCGGCCAAATTTTCTTATTGTGCCGATAACGACATTAAAAATGAACATATCGGCCGATACTGATATGGTGGCCGATATATCGTGCATTCCTACTGAAATGTAAAACAATTGCTCACCAAATTCACATTTAAATAACATATTTGACAGATCAGCACTAAAATTAAATTAACATATCAGCCGATACCGATATGGCTGCCGATATATCATGATCCAAACCAAACTCACCAAACTCACATCTGAATAATATATTTGACATATCACTAAAATTTGATGCTTAAATGCTGCTTATGCTCAAATAGCATTAAAAAAGGTTCGTAAAGCCAATGAGCATGTAGAGTCCCAAGTGTATCTTAGGACATTGACTGCTTCTATGGGAGCTTCTAACAGTAGCTGCAGTTACGCTATGACGTTACCATATAAAAGCTAGCTACAGCTTTCCTGTAGCTCAGTGGTTAGAGCATGGCACTAGCAATGCCAAGGTCGTGGGTTCAATCCGAGGGATTGCACATACTCAGATACAAATGTATAGTATAATGCAATGGAAGTCGCTTTGGATTAAAGCGTCTGCAAAATGCATAAATGCAAATGTTAATATAAAAGGCCGGACTTATTCCACCATATTGCATGTTGCACACTCTTCCATTCATAGTACTATGAGTGAACTGTTCAAGTGAACTTTAGTATCTGCCTATGTAGCCACCAGTAGACAGCAAGGCAGCTCACTAGGGCTTGGAACAGAGCTACAGTCACGTCTTGCTAAAGATACTGACTAAAAATCACACACACAGAACAGCTGAGCATGCTAACTTTATTACAGCGTGTGCTAGAAGGGGTGGTGTGCTCTGGATGTCTCTCAGTGTGAGAACGCTCTTGTTGTTTTGATGGATTTTCACATTTGGCCAGAACTCCCCCAAACCCCGTAGCCAATAGAATGCGTGCCTTTCTGTTTATTGTGCCCCCGTCACGGTCTTGGCATATGCTGGGTGGAGGAATCCACACAGCGGGGCCAGTTTATCAGTTCTCTTCATTCTTTCAAAACAACCCAGTGGCGTTCAGAGGCGGCTCTGTAGGCAAAGGCAGTTTCGTTTTACTCCCAACACCAGCCGAGAGTGAAACAAACAACCTCATCCACCACAGAGCACTTTTACACATGCCGAACACCGCTCTGAGGGAAATGTAACTTAATGGAGGCTGAAACTTTGTTAAACTAGGAAAACAACTAGGTCTTCTGAAGAAAACAAGAATGGTCCTTGCCTCTGCAAAACACGCCTTGATGTTGAAGTTAGCCTCACAACTTTCCATTGCTAATGTTTCTGAATGGTTTCTAGGGCATTGCTAAGCTGTTGTAGGTGGTAAAGAGTCAGTTACCAAGGTATTCTTAGTGGTTACAAAGGGCCTTGATAAGTAAGCAACCACAGAATACCTTTGCAACTAACCCAGAACACCCTTACATTGCCTTAGAAACAGTTTTGCAGAGGAAACGTCCATGATGTTGTGATCCCTACAGCATGTGCTACTTGAGCAGATATTTTTGAGCAAGTATTTGGCTAGACGCATTAGAAAATCAAATGCACCCATTCCAGAATTGTCCAAATTACTTCCTTGGGCTATTGATATCATTCAGCTTTAGTTAAAAACCAAACAGCATTGCCACGGTTCCCTTTAGTCGCACCGTTAATCTGCAAAAGCGCCAAGACTTACCCTCTAACAGGAAGACAGCTTGCTTGCGGAAGATCTTGACCAGGGTATCGTCCAGGTCCACTTCCTGCAGTTTGGCGATCAGGTGCTCCTCGTTGCGGCACACCTTCTCTTGGGCGTACAGTCCGTCGGGCATGATTCTCTGCTGACCCAGTCCCATCAGGGCCGTTTCCACCGCCAGGGCCAGGTATGACTCACCCTCCTCCAGGAATCGGCGCGTGGACGGAAACAAGTGCAGCTCGCTGTGCTTGCTCGAGCTCATTGTGCTAGCTGCAGAGGGTGAGAAACAGAAAGCACGTAAGAAACTGGGAGGTGGTGACACCTCCAGAGTTAACCACTGTAGTGAGACCTTCCTCCCAGGCACTGGTTCTTAGACAGGTCTTGTTGTATAATGAGGCACCAGAGAGGAACTCTGCCTGGTCTAATGAAGCAGCTCAGCCAGATAGGGCATAAGACAAGGCATGCTCAATTAGGCTCCTGAGTGACTGAGGTAATACTCTGTACCCTCGACTCGCAAATGCATTGGATGGTTCATGCATCACATTCATATCTGTGAGAAGGTGCGAAATGCTGTTGGATATGACAAGGCCCAAGCTGTATTTAGAAACTAGGAGAGAAAGACAGACAGACTAATCCCCTGCTCTTCACTCTTCACTGATCTCCAGCTACGTGGCCGCCAACTCCGACTTGCAGCTCTGAGCCTCGCAATCCTTCCAACCAATTCAGCACCAAATCCAGCTCTTTTTAATTGGCTGCAATGGAGTCGATTGGAAAGGCTGGTTTTTGTGCTGAGGATTGGCCCCTTAACCAATCAAAAGGCTGTATTTAGTGCAGAGGGATCAACATGTCAGCCAAATAAAAGGCTGAATATGGTGCTAAGGATTGACGCCTCAACCAGTCTTTCAATTAGCTTTGAGAAACTTATCCTTAGCACCAAATCCAGCCTTATAGTTGGCTGAGAAGTTGATCCTTCAGGACCAAACCCAGTCTTATTATTGGGTGTGAGGAACTGATGCTTTGCATTCAATCAAATGGCTGGATTTGGTGCTTAGGAGTCAGTCTCTGAACCAAATCAAGCCTTTTGATTAGCACCAAATTAAATCTTCTAATTTACTATGATGTTATCCATAAGGACCACCTGTTGATTGATTGAAAAGGCTGAATTTTGTGTTGATGATTGGAACTTAAGCCAATCAAAAGGCTGTTTTAGTGCCAGCAGCAAATTAAAAAGGCTGGATATGGTGCTGAGGATTGACTCCTCAACCAGTGTTTTGATTGGCTATGAGCTCCTTTCACAAGTTCCTTTAAATGGCTTGATCCCTCAACACCAAATCCAGCCTTTGTATTGGCTGTGAGGAACCAATTTGGTGCTTAGAAGTTGGTCCCTTAGAACCAAATCCATCCTTTTGATTGCTTGCAATGGATTTGACGCCTCATCATTTGATTAGCAGTGAGGAATTAAACCTAAAGACCAATTCTACCCATCTGATTGGCTGGACGTCCAAGCTTTTAATTGGCCATACTGAGTCATTCCCTCAGGTTTCTGTAATTAAGATTCCACTATGCAAACACAGAGCTAAAATAAGATGCAATTTGCATGAAGGCCTAAAGATATGCTAAGATTAAAACAAGCTTCATAAAAGGAAACCCCTCCCTTAAAACCTTGAAAGACACAGCAAACAGGCCATGTATTAAAAAAAAACACATCAAAAAACCCTGGATTTCTGATTGTTCATGTCGTTATTATTTTAACAGCAAAGTGAATCCAGGGCTCCATGTTCTTGGTCACACATTAATACCATTTGGGGCTAATAATGAGAAACATCATAATGTTTTAATGATGCCTCTTTGGACCTGTGCAGATGGCTCCGGGAGGATTCAATGTCCTAATCAAAAATGAGCGCAAAGAGGGAAGCTCGAGGCTTCACACCTTCTTTTATTCTGCAATCCCACTACCAAATCTCTTTATTTCTCCTTCACTAATAAACTCAAAGTTCAAAGATGGGGAAGCCTAAAAGGAAAGCCTTGTCTACTCATGGACTAACTCTCTTCCCTAGCAGGAAGCCCTAGACAGGAAGCTGGGGAGTTAGGATGGATACATCAGGCAAGTTATGGCTCCTACTTGGTCCACTGATATCATGCAAAATCCTATTCCTATCAAAATCTCGTTTAGATCATAGGGTTCCTAATCAGCTAAAAAGTTTGTTTGCATGCACACTAGGCTCATGGCTCAATGGTATCCATCTTGAGACGGGCGATCGCACCTACGCTTTTCTGATGCCAACCAGAACGGGCATGAGCCCAAAGGCAACAATAACGTATAATTGCAGCACCATGTTCTCTGATTGTGATACAGTCATCTCTCCAATCAAAGCTCATGAATAAGAGATGGGAACAGAAAACATTAAAATTAAAAGTGCATTAAAAATGCAGCAGGGAAGAATAAAGTTACGACTTTTAGGCTCAGATAAAAGAAACTCAGGATTTACTCTTAATATATACCATATCTTTTTAATCAGAGTCTAAAGTAGAATCATACGTGAGGTTAATTCGAGAGACAGTTTGTCGGAGGTCTAAAAATGTGCTGAAAACCCCTATTGCAAATGGATTTTGTGTCCATAAGAAAGCAAAAACGATGTTCCTTAACGTAGATTTTAGGAATGTAGCACATGACACATGAAATATGCTGTGTAAATGCTGTTTACATGAACAGTTTTTACTGTAAATATTACAGTGGACGCTTATGACGCCTGACGCTCTAACAGGGTGTTAATAGGACTTGACAGTTTCAGCGAGTACGTAAAAACACTCTATAAGTAACATGAATTGTGATTGTGATGTGCTACAGCATCTCGCATCTCAGTACCTGAGAAATCTAGGAACCCTCCCTGCGAACCGTCTTCATCCCCGCGACCCGTTTCCATCAGCGTGCTGAAGAGCGTTCCGATGGGGTCCAAAGGGTGACCGACCCATCCTTCTAGATTAGTGATGGACGTCACCCCTTTATGAAGCAGATCTAGAGGGAGAAGATAAAAGGGTTTGTTTTTGGATGCTTTTTTAAAGGTAAACACTCTTTTTGACCTTATATGGTATATGGTGTTATTGCAAAAATGCAGGAAAGCATGTGTGCATCTATCCCAGAATCAGGGTTTACTAAAACTAAATTAAAAACAATTCTGTTAATTGAAATAAAACTGAAATAAAATATAATATAATATAAATTAGTTGAAAAACTTAAACTAAACTAAAATTAGAGATGTTGTCTTGGCAATAAACTGAAATAAGTTTACGTTGAATTGCTAAAATTATTAACTGGAAATAAATACAAACTAAAATGAACACAAAAATGAACCTAATTAGCAATCTTAAAAAAAAAAATTATAATAATAATAAAAATGACAAAAGCACATAAAATTTTTAATTTTAACTAAAATTAACATAAAAACCAAATATATAAAAATAAAAGCTAATTCGAAATATTATTAAAAATACAATAAAACTAAAATAACACTGCCCAGAATGCATTGTAACAAACTCTGCTAATATTTTTAACCAAGATGGGCGACAATTTTACTCAACATTTGTGTGCTATTTATAAATTTTAGTGTATTGGGTCATTATTAAAATGAATCATACTCTATTCATCTTGATTCTTGAGTCACGTGACCCCCAGAATGCATCGCAAAGAACTTTCATCCAAGATGGCAGATGAATCGAAAGAAATTATAATTATATTTCATTCAATATAGAAACAAATACATAACATTGATAAAAACAGCACACCTACCAAGAGACAAAACCGCACCTGCAGTCTGACTTTGTGAGGTGAACAATGGAAGACTGTGATTTCCTATAGCATCTGTCTCTCGTGGAAATCACTGCACTAGTGCTTTACATAAAGCCCAGGACCGGGCCATAGAGCCGCCTCATTTAAATAATATGAATTATGCGTGGGCACTTTCACCACAACAAGTAGTCATTTGCATTTAAATGCAATTGACCTGAGCCCTGCTGGCCATTTGTGGACATTCAGCTCTCGTGAAGAGCAGTGCTGCATGAAACCGTTACCTGGCCATTAGATACTGAGACACAGAGCACAGGCACACGGTGCTGAAAGGATAATTGGGTAACAATGCTGCCATTTTTGGCCTTTTTGGCACTGTTAGTGATCTAGATAACAGAAAAAGCACGGAAAATGATTTAGAGAACATGTCAGATTCAAAATGCATGTGATATGCATCATTAAAGTGCCTGCAAGTAATTCGTTTCCAACAAAAATGGGTGATTTCTGGCAACACAAGTGACTGCTGACAATGCAATGAGGGTCTGTCCACACTAAAAAAAAAAAAAAAAAAAAAATGTCCTAACTGGACACAATGCAATAAGATTCCAGCAACAAGCAATTTGTCTGTCCACACCAGCTGCTACAAAGTCAATCAGAAATCACAGCCAATCAGAAAAGCATGTGGGCGGAGTCTCTCCTCAAGCACACTGCACTCGCAACCAAATGGATAAGCATATAATCAAATCCATAAATATGACGCCATTTAAACATCATTAAAAATACTTACTGAAACAATCTTTGTCATGGAATACACTTTGAATGGTCTCCATTTATGTTCAAGGTGAATTATCCATTGTCATAAAGGTGACGCAAAATTATATTTAAACTCACATTAAATAAACATTAAATACCTGAGATTGTCATTATCATACTTAGTATATTGTTGTTCTAGCCACAACATCACAGAAATAGAGCAACGCTTAGGTAGGTGGTACGTGTCAAGGTAACATCCACATGGATGGCAGGACACAAGGTTTCCCAGCAGAACATTGCCCAAAGCATCACACTGCCTCCGCCGGCTTGCCTTCTTCCCATAGTGCATCCTGGTGCCATGTGTTCCCCAAGTACGCGTGTCCGGCCAGAAAACGTGATTCATCAGACCAGGCCACCTTCTTCCATTGCTCCGTGGTCCAGTTCTGATGCTCACGTGTCCACTGTTGGCTCTTTGGACAGGGGTCAGCATGGTCACCTGACTGGTCTGCAGCTATGCAGCTCCATACGCAACAAACTGTGATCAACTTTGAGGACAAAATGTTCACTTGCTGCCTAATATATCCACCCGCTAACAGGTGCCGTGATGAAGAGATGATCAGTGTTATTCACTTCACCTGTCATAATGTTATGCCTGATGGGTTTATACATACACACACACACACATATATTGTATATTAATCGCGATTAATTGATTTGACAGCACTAGATATGATGCATTATGCACTGCAGCAACTTATAATCAAACACTTTCCCCAACCGGATGTTCATTTTTAGCAGCAAGAAACCAATCTGACAAGCAATACATTGCATTTGTCATGAGTGTTCAAAAACGGAGTTTTTAACTCACCTTTCTTGTGGTTTCGGAAGAGCTCCAGCTGTTTCTGCTGCTGCCGGCGCAGGGTGTTGACGATGGCGATGGCCAATCGCAGTGCTTCCCGTGGGTAACCGTGAGATCTCAGTGCATCTACTCTGGCGCAGGCCGTAGGGACGTGTTCTGCGAGAGAAACCCCCAAAAAAATCCTCAGATGAGCACAACAGAAACATATTCACCCGCACGCAAAAGGCTAGCGGGGACAGAAAATGAAAATTCCTTTCATTTAGTTCAGAAACTCTTGTTCTCGCTCCATATAAAGCCTCCATTCATTGCTTTTCTTCTTAAACTCGCTCTCCTTTTTTTCTTAATGCTATAGAACTGCATAACACAAAGAGGCGAGTCAAGCAAACGTCTTTTTCCGGCCGAGCCGCTCACCGTGCCACAGGGGCCATCCGCGAGAGTCAAAGAGCGAATTTTCAGTGTTGTCATGGTAACAGTAGTTGGTGTAGAGGTCGTCGTTGATAATGTGCTGTAAGTGGCTGTCTTGCCAGTGGAGATCGCATGCCTCGATGGCTCGCGTGAAAACCGTCCGGTGGGGCCGGGTGCCCGAATCTGAGGATGAAGAAGAGGAGGAGGAGGAGGAGGAGGAGGAGAGACAGGGAAAAGGGAAAGGAAATTGCTCTGTCATTCTCAATGCTAGCTCTGAGAGCGAGGCCCGCGGGGGCCTGTCAGTCAGGGGCAAACAGTAAAACCTTCGGAAATAAGTCCGTAGATTAGTGCAGCGAGCTGAACTGTCATTCACAGGTGCTGCAGATACCGGCACGACTGCTGCAAGGTGGCTTTACATACTACAGCCGGCCGATAGAGCTGTTATACATTATTATATCAAGCCTTTTGGCAATATTTGATACATACAGAAAGTAAGTAAACAAGTAAAATGCTACGCAGGGACTTTCGTAATTATATTTATGAGTGATAACACCAATGAATCAGTGAATTAGATTTTTAAAAGTCTCTTCTGCTCTCCAGTGCTGCAATTATTTGATCAAAAATACAGTATTTTTGTGAAATAATTATTAATTATATTAGCTGCTCAAGAAACATTTTATATTATTATCAATTAGAGCTGCGCGATTCTGGATAAATTGAGAATCACAATTTTTTTTTTTTTTTTTCAAATAGAGATTGTGATTCTCCCACAATTCTGAACAGACAACTACATAAAATTATTTGCTAGAGGTTTTGACAAAATGTTAATTGCTGCAGTCTATTAAAAAGTGTTTAATTTGAATGAATCATTTTAAAAAAATCAAGTTGAATGAATGATTCAATGACTCACTCATATATACTTCACTTGTTTTATTAATGGATGAATCAGCATTTTTGAACGAATCTCTTGAATGAATGATTCAATGACTCCCTCAAAGATTTCTCCTGCTTCTTTACTAGATGAATCAGCATTTTTGAACAAATCTGTTGAATGAATGATTCAATGACTCACTCATAAAGACTTCACTTGCTGCTTTGCAGGATGAATCAGCATTTTTGAACAAATCTCTTGAACAAATTATTCCATGCCTTGCTCATAAATACTTCACTAGTTTTATTACTGGATGAATCAGCATTTTTGAACTAATCAGTTGAATGAATGATTCAACGACTCACTCATATATACTTCACTGGTTTTATTACTGGATGAATCAGCATTTTTGAACGAATCAGTTGAATGAATGATTCAATGACTCACTCATATATACTTCACTTGTTTTATTACTGGATGAATCAGCATTTTTGAACGAATCAGTTGAATGAATGATTCAATGACTCACTCATATATACTTCACTTGTTTTAATAATGGATGAATCAGCATTTTTGAACGAATCAGTTGAATGAATGATTCAATGACTCACTCATATATACTTCACTTGTTTTAATAATGGATGAATCAGCATTTTTGAACTAATCAGTTGAATGAATGATTCAACGACTCACTCATATATACTTCACTTGTTTTATTACTGGATGAATCAGCATTTTTGAACGAATCAGTTGAATGAATGATTCAATGACTCACTCATATATACTTCACTTGTTTTAATAATGGATGAATCAGCATTTCTTGTATTAATGATTCAATGACAAATACATTTTTTTTAACAGTCACTCGTCACCACCTAGTGGCGTAACAATGTAATCGATACAATCATTATTTGAAGCATCATGTTACTTTCAAAAGGCGATTTGCTCTATTTTGATCAATGTTGCAACCAGATATAGAAAATAGAAATCTTTCGTAATAGTGTAAATGTCTTTACGGTCACATTTGATCAATTTAATGCATCCATGCTGAATAAATATTTTAATTTCTTCAAAAAAAATATTTTCAAAGCTAGGTTAAATCTAATAACACTTAAACATCAATTTTTTTGTTGTTGTCAGCAATACATATACACTATATCATAAATATTTAATCTAATCACCCCACCTTAGTGCAAAATCTCTAATTAAATCTATACAACCTCCAACTAGCCCATTCATACCCAAAATACCCCTGCCTTAGGAAAGGGGAAGTCATTTCTTAGCAATTACCTGTCTGGAGCATGAATATTTATAACAAAACACATCATAAAGTCTCTGCAGACGTTGTCGCCTCACTATAAAAGACCTGACTAATCGAAAAGTTTCAATAGAGCTATTTTCCCCCCCGCCCCGACCCTCGCTTTTGCCCAGAGTTATGATTAGCACAGCAAGGACAAAAGCCAGGGAGGAAGTACTGAACCGCTGTTATTAGGGGCATTCCATTAGTCACACAAAGCCTAATAAAAGGGGCGCGCAGAGGCACGGTTGATTAAAACACCCACCATCATCATCGCCCTGACACACGCACACACACACACGCTTACCTTGGTTGCCGTGAGCACCCTGAGGCAAGGCATTGGTTAAATTGGGCAGCTCGTTGCCGTGGTTACCGTCCTCCAAGGGACACACGTCCACACTGTTCCACTTCTTGAGCTGCCTGAGCCAAGCGGCCTTCTGTTCCGTCTTACAGTGGGGGTTCAGAACGATACACATCCACAAGGCACCTGGGAAAGACAGGCATCGTCAACACAAAGACGTATGGAGAAATATGGAGGGAATTCTTCTTCCCAGATAAGAAACAGACGATCTAGGCCTCACCAAAGAGGCTCAGACTCGGCCGACCAGACGGAGAACTTCATTATATCTGACAGACAAACAGATAAATAGGTCAGCTGACTGCTCTACTGAACACGCTGACGTTTAACACAGACAAACGACCTCCGAGTGTGCTGTACCCTTAAGACGAGCTCGTCCAATCATGCCTCTTATGCTCGACTTTACATTTGATGGTAATAAAGAAATCCTGAGACACTAATGACAGCAATTTCTCAGAATTAGCATCATATATTTTTGCTCATGTCTAATGAAGATGACAAGGAACTGAATGCAATTCTTTTGATTGGATGAATAACCAGATATGATCCATCTATCCATCAATCTCTATATCTATTCATCCATCCATATCAATCCATTTATCCATCCATCCATCTATATATATATCTCTACCTCTCTCTCTCTCTCTCTATATATATCTATCCATCGATATCATCCATCCATCATCACTATCTCTCATATCCATCCATATATCTGTATCTCTCCATCTATATCTATCTCTCCATATCCATCCATCATCTCTCCATCTATATCCATCCATCCCTCTCTCTCTACATCCATCCATATCATCCATCCATCCATCTCTATCTCTCCATATCCATCCATCATCTCTCCATCTATATCCATCTCTCCATATCATCCATCCATCCATCCATCCCTATCTCTGCATGTCATCCATCCATCATCCCTATCTCTCCATATCCATCCATCATCCATCCATCCTTCCTTATCTCTCCATATATCTATATATCTATATCTCTCCATCTATATTCATCCATCCATCTCCATCCATCCATCCCTCTCCATTTCCATCCATCCATCTCTCACATCTATATCTCTCCATATCCATTCATCCATCCATCCATCTCACTCCATATCCATCCATCCCTATCCATCCATCCATATATCTATATCTATCTCTCCATCCATATCCATCCATCCATCCCTACCTCTCCATATCCATCCATCCATCTATATATCTCTCTCCATATCAATCCATCCATCCATATATCTATCTATCCCTCCATCTATATCCATCCATCCATCCCTACCTCTCCATATCCATCCATCCACCCATCTATATCTATCTCTCCATCTATATCCATCCATCCAACCCTACCTCTCCATATCCATCCATCCACCCATCTATATCTATCTCTCCATCTATATCCATCCATCCAACCCTACCTCTCCATATCCATCCATCCACCCATCTATATCTATCTCTCCATCTATATCCATCCATCCAACCCTACCTCTCCATATCCATCCATCCATCCATCCATCCCTACCTCTCCATATCCATCCATCATCTATATATCTATATCTCTCCATATCCATCCATCCATCCATCCATATATCTATATTTCTCCATATCCATCCTTCCATCCATCCATCGTATATGGCAAATAATTGCAATTGGCTATGCTGGCAGTATTATCAACCAAAAAAAGTCTACAACAGCACAATATCAGTACAAATGGCAGCAACAATTTGTAAGAAAAACACTTCTGTTATTTGCAGTAATCTCATAAATCTGCTGATTAATCTGTCTGGCTGATATATTGGTTGATCGCTAGCAAAAATGATGGCAGCCAATGAAGTTTCTACTCTATAAATAAACCAAACACTCAAAAAATCCTGATCTGAAAAAATAATAAAAGTAAGAAAGATGACATCCATCCAGAAATACAGGCCACTTTCAAACCAAAGAAGTTGAGCTTAAAGCCCGGATCGATACGCATACATCCCTCACCGGGCAGAGCTGCAGAAAGTCACCGGCGAGCAGCCGCAACCCATGAGGTTCATTTCGCCTCTAATTCATCCCATTGGCTGCATTAGGCAGTGATGTATGGAGCTTGACGCGAGCGCCATGCCATACGGATTGTGTATGATGGTTTAATCACTCCCAGAGTGCTCCACAATGACACACTGAGAATACCTGCTAGACCCAGCTGAGCGGACGAGAGCGAGAGATGGAGGAGGGGCGAAGGAGAAAACAACGAGACGGGGGGAGAAATGAAGGGAGCGGGAGAGACAAATGTATGATGGCAGGAGAGGAATTAGATAGCGGCGAGAGGAAAGAGGGGAAGACAAAGGAGGAGAGAGAGGAAGGAAAGCAGGAGGGAGAGATGTGAGGAAATCTGGAAGAACACGGGAGGCTCGTGGGGGGATGGGACGGAGTCTCGGCTCTTTGTTTGGGCATGAAGGACAACAGACATGGAAAAGAGACAGGAAAATATGCACCCCAGAGCATGCAAATCTTTGACTTTAGGAGTAGGTTTAGAAATCAACAATAAAGTATTATGGAAATCAGAGAGCAAAGTTTTTTTTTTTTTGTGGCTGCAAACATTTATTGTGATAATATAATATAATATAATATAATATAATATAATATAATATAATATAATATAATATAATATAATATAATATAATATAATATAATATAATATAATATAATATAATATATGATATTATGTGATATAATATAATATAATATAATATAATAATTTATTACATTTAGTTTATTTTGCTGGGAAATTATAATAAACAAATTTGAATACATAATTATATATTATCATTATAATATAATATAATATTACGGTACACAAGTTTTTTGGCTAGAAAATTATAATAAATTTGAATACATAATTATATATTATATATTATATTATATTTTATTATATTATGTTTAGTTTATTATTATAATAAAATAATATAACAATTTAATATAATATAATATAATACAATATAATATAATATATGGATGCACAAGTTTTTTGCTGGGAAAAAAAATTAAATAAATAAATAAATTAAAATTTAATTAAATTAAATTAAATAAAAAAATAAAATAAAAAAATAAAATAAAAATAAAAAATATATGGTTGCATTTTTTGCTGGAAAATAACAATAGCAGCAATAATATAATATAAAATATAATATATCTCAGACTTTAATGTCTCTGACAGAACTACAGTTAGAAAATCAATCAAGTATTACAGAAAACCAGATTTTTAGGAATTCATGGCGCTTGGTTCTTGAACGTCTGCATTGAACACTATACTAAAATTTTCAAGTAAATCAAGATGTCAATTTCAATGTCTTCACTGGTTTCAAACAACAATAATCAAACATCATCCACACAACTCGTATAGTCCAATTCACGAGCGAATGATTCTAATGAATCGGTTCATTTAAATGACTCACGAGTCCAGTTAAAAACACACATTCAGTGTTCCATTCTAATAAATGCTTCAACAACAATATTTCATGTTAAAAGTTTGGGGTTATTTACAAGAACTGCTAAACGAACCCATGTCTATACCAGGCAAAAAAAAAAAAAGTTATTCAAGTGTTTTCCAGTTGCCCATAACTTGCTGATAACTAGTTAGTGAACATTCTTAGGTGACATCTCCAATGCTCCCAGTGAAGGGATACGTTTGCTTCCATGACACACATTAAGGAACCAGAACCATTAAGTGGAAACAAGAATCTGTCAAAATCGGTCATCATCACAACAAATCTGTGATAAAAATGTCAGTAAATACAGACAAAACAAGACTGTAAAAACACTTCAAAGTGGATGTTATGGCTAAACCAAAGCTAACCAGCCTTCACATCGTCAGCCCATTATTTCTCGTAAACCGAAAGCAAAAAAACAGTTACGGCAGCTGTAATTCATTACGACGAGATCACAATAAGGGAAGTGTGACGTTAGGGAGGGGAGTGCGCTACATGCTAATCAAGACGCCGCTGGCTATTTAGCCCGCCATTGTCTTAAACTTGCTGGCTATACGGCTTTGTGTTTGGACAATGTGAAGGATTAGCGCTCGCTAGTGTAATTATGTCAGCTGAGAGAAGTCGTGGCCTAATTTCCAGCCTCCTCCGTCATACGTAACCTAGATGAAAAGGAGTCGCTTTCAGCACACAGGCCCCTGTGCCCAGATTAATTAAAACAATATTGAGCTTAGCCGAATAAATTCTTCCACACATGCACACAGACAGTCCTGCGCACACACTGGCTGACTGCGTCCCTCCCCCTTCGCTCTGACCGTGTCTTTCACGGGCGTAATTTGAGCTTTCACTCCAAATCTCATCCCTGCTGTCAGCACGCCTGTCTCGAGCCGAGAGCATCCCATGGTTCCTCTCTCAGAAACACACATTTATAAACATGGCGAACGATCGAGCAATATGGGGCTTTCTACGAGGCCGACTGCCACTAGCATCATAAAATGATGCTAAAATGATTTCAAAAGGTCCTTACAGCCTACAACACCCACAACGACACCGACCAAGAAAATAAATATAGTAAACAACAGGATAAAATCACAAAATATTTCCATGTTCTTTATTATGTACAGCTTCGAGTTGTGGCCGCATTACCACCTCAGGTGTGCGTTATTTCATAATAATTCAACAGCCTGTCGTCAATTATTCCTTACATATTATATTATATTATATTATATTATATTATATTATATTATATTATATATCAATTTGATGATTATTATTTTCTTATTAATATAATACAATACAATAATGGAAATATTATTATTATTATTATTATTATTTCACATATATTATATTATATTATATCATATATCATATCATTATATATCAATTTGATGATTTATTTTTTATTAATATAATATAATACAATAATGGAAATTGTATTATTATTATTATTATTATTTCCCATATATTATATATTATATTATATCGATTTTAATTATATATTTTAAATTTGTTTATTATTATTATTTTCCAGCAAAAACCTTTGCACCTGTATTATATTGTTATTTGATTAATTGCTAAAATAAAATAAGGGGAATATCATTATTAATTATTATTATTTCCCATATATTATATTATATTATATTATATATCATATCATATATCAATTTGATGATTATTATTTTTTTATTAATATAATATAATACAATAATGGAAATTGTATTATTATTATTATTTCCCATATATATTATATTATATTATATTACATTATATTATATTGATTTTAATTATATATTTTAATTTGTTTATTATTATTATTATTTTCCAGCAAAAACCTTTGAACCTATATTATATTGTAATTTGATAAAATAAAATAAAATATGGGAAATATTATTATTATTATTTCCCATATATTATTATATTATATACATTTTAATTATATATTTGTTTATTATTATTACTTTCCAGCAAAAACCTCTGCACCTATATTTTATTCCAATTTGATTATTTATTATTATAATTATTGATCATTAATCAATATAATATAATATAAATAATAAATCTTAGAGACTTTAATGCCTCTCTAAAAGGAGAAGGGTTAGAAATGAACAATAAAATATTACAGCAAATCAGATTTTCATGAATTCATGACACTTGGTTCTTTAACGTCTGCATTCTTCAGCTGAACACTCTTCTATAATGCTCAGTAACATGAGACGTTAATTTTGATGTCTTCACTGGTTTTACAAAAAACAAACAAACATCATCTGACAGTTATGAGTGAATAAACAGTGAACGCTCAAGCTATATGTGGTTTCTATGGGGCCGACGGCAAGCAGGGCGATTGCCACTAGCGGCACCAAACATAATTGCGAAAACAATGAATAAAAGCGATCCGAGACCTGCCTGATGCAAGCGCGCCTTTGTTCCCCCAACAAAAGCGACCCGCTCGCAGCGGAGGGAGCGAAAGACGGATGAAGGAAGCGACGGAGTGAAGGATGCTGGGAGGGGCGAGCGTATAAATCTGGGCTGTAATCTCCCTCTCGCACTCGCTGGCAGCCGTCTCCGCCGCTCCTCAGCCTCAGCCTACCTGACCGCCGGTGTCAGATTAAGTGTCCGGGATTTAATGAAATGGTCTTCGTATTATCGCGCCTGTCAGGGAGGAAGAGGAGGGGGCAGCCTTCATAACGAAGGCCTCTCCAATTACGCCGGGGCTTAGAGGGCCTGACAGGCGTAATGATTCATCTGAGAGGGAGAGAGGGAAGATGTGCCCCTCAGATCTCGCTCTCCTCCTCTTTTTAATGAACCACGATCCCTCTACGAGTTCTTCAGGGGTGTAAGAGCTCTCAAAAAGGCGGCAGAGTTGAGGAGAACACCCGGAAGAAACATATGTGGAAGAAACACATGTCTCCGCCCCGGCCAACACATCCACTGTTTGCTTAAAATCTTACATACATACTAAACACAAAAATATTATGGCTTAAAGTCGGCTTGAAATGGAAGCTGTGCTAGTCATTTCTTCTCTATTGTGACGTATATCTGAGTGAAACGGCTTCGCAAACAAGAACAAATGTAGGGCGGGGCTTGATTTTGTCTGTGGGGAATTGATTGGATGGTTGTGGTTTGCTATTGGTGGATCTCATGTGAGTGACAGGTTGCTCCGCCCTCGTCATCAGAGAAGAGAAGAGATGATGCAAGAGGGAGGGGCACGGAAAAATTGTTTATAATAAACACTACAATTTTCCATTAAAAAAAAAAATTGTCAATTTTGATTTCATGGTGACTAACAAACATCATAAGCTTTAAACAGATTAGATGTTTTTTGCAGGAAATAATAATAAAAGTAATATAACAGAAAAAAAAAGATTTTATTCTAATTTTATGCTAATTTTATTTAGTGTAACTGTTCCCATCCATTCTTGTGGTATCACTCGTTTCAAATTTATCCTAAATATTACATAAAGTAAAGGTCGAGTGCTTCTTTGTTTACATATCATTCAGACGCTCTCTTCCTGTCTAAGTGGGCTGTTCTTAGCCAAATTAATCTGCAAACTAGACCAGACTAATCTAGAATACAGAATACATACTGCAAACTGCACTTCCCTTAATTCTGTGGGACGAACATTACAAGTGTGTAGGACTCGTGTTGGTTGTGAGGCCCTATCCAGGGGCCACTCGTTAAACAGCCCACTTCCCTTTTGTGACACAAAGGGCCTCTCTTCCCCTTCCTGCAGCCTCTCCTCATCCTCCGTCAAACAAAAATGACACACAGAAGGCCTCACAGCACACAAACGCCCACTAATCTTGTTCAACCCCGCAAATTCCTTGTAGTCGCACTGTCAGCTCGGAAACAAAAGCATCGGCCCTCTAAACCTCCAGCTCTTAAAACTTTCAAACAGCTCTTCACCCGAACGCATTGAGATATGAAAGCACATGAGGATGCATTTATTTGATCAAAAGTACAGTAAAAACAGTGAAATATTATTACAATTTAAAATAGCTGATTTCTATGTGAATATATTGTGAACTGTAATTTATTCCTGTGATCAAAGCTGAATTTTCAGCATCATTACTCCAGTCTTCAGTGTCACATGATCCTTCAGAAATCATTCTAATATGATGATTTGATGCTCAAGAAACATTTATGATTATTATAAATGTTGAAAACCGCTTCAGATTTTTTTATGGAAGCTTGTTTCCACCACTAAATCAAAACAAAGGTAATTCCGACTTTATTACTAGCAATTCCGACTTTATAACTCAAAAAATTCCGACTTTATTTACTCGCAATTCCGACTTTATTTACTCGCAATTCCGACTTTATTTACTCGCAATTCCGACTTTATTTACTCGCAATTCCGACTTTATTTACTCGCAATTCCGACTTTATTTACTCGCAAATTCGACTTGATTACTCGCAATTCCGACTTTATAACTCAAAATTCCGACTTTATAACATGGAATTCCGACTTCATTACTCGCAATTCAGATAAAAAAAAGTCACAATTACCTTATTTATTTCATGGCGGAAACAAGCTTCAATAGATTTTTTTTTTTTCAGGATTCTTTGATGAATAAAAAGTTCAAAAGAACAGCATTTATTTGAAATATATTTTATAACATTATAAATGTCTTTACTGTCACTTTTGATCCATTTAATGAATCCTTGCTGAATAAAAGTATTAATTTCTTTTAAAAACAATACTTTTAACAGTAGATCTGACAGTAGATGTAGTAGTAGTTTACACTAATTCTGATTTTCTGACAAACTCTTCAAAAGTTATGAGCAAAAATAGAAATTTTTTCAAATCTCATGACCTGTAGTTGGCGCTGTTCCCACATTTGGCATGGACCCTCAGATCATGGTTCTGATGACGCGCACCAATTTTTGTTTCGATTGCTCAAAGTTTGGCTAAGATACAGCCTCTGAACCAACTGTGGGTTGACCTTGTTAAGTTTGAGACATCACAACTTTTGAACAAAGATGAATTAAAAAAAAAAAGTTTGTTTGGCCACATTTCATTACATAAGACTAGCATACTTGCATAAGTGATCTCATCGAATGGCTTGAACTCAAGGGTCCGAATTGCGGGTCCATCGGTCTAGTGCTCATCTCCCGCTCTGCCTCAGTGCTTGGCACCCGGGGACCTGGACGCCAACGATTGTGCCCACTGCCGCCGAGTGCCAAGGCAAAATTGATGAAACATCACAGGATTTGAGAATTGGCAGGCTAGCGCGATGTGGTGAGCCAGTCACAATTAAAATGATTACACGTCCTTCCAATTTTCACCGCTTTCATTCCAATAGTGCTGATAGCAGGAGATTGAGATGGAAAGGGAAAAGCATGATATATTCCTCATATATACTACTCTAGGTGGATTGAATGGCAGTAAAACAACATTTGTTGTTGGCTCGGTGCGTTTTGATCCAGTTACAGTAATTGAAGCAATAGAAGCAGGACGCAGCACTTCGGAAACGGGCTAAAGTGCGCGGACGGTTTCCAGTGCATGGGTTTGCTTGTGTGCTTACCACAGTATATTTCAGACGGAAACACCCGAGAGGGTTTTAAGTGGGAAAAGAATATGCAATATTGATCAAGAGCAAAAGCTACGAATATGCAATCTGGCAACTGCAGTATCCTCTAAATGGCCGTCCTCAGAGACGCAGGTGGATTTTAAACGGAGATCCGCACAGACGCTGAGTGCAGTGAAGACGGACTCTGAAAACACGCCTGACTGAGAGACTCACGCCACAATATTCCTCATTTAAATAATTCATATGTAGAATAAAGGGGCGGGGCCTGGTTGAGTTAGTTAGTAGTGTGTTAAAACTGGCGGTTATGGTAAGGGGCGGGACATTTCCCAAACACCAATCACAACACACTGCTCCAGCTGACCAATCAGAGCACATTGTGCTTTTCAAAAGGAGGGGCTTCATAGAGACAGGAACTAAACAGAGCGTTACTGACAGACTGGGAAGAGAGGAGCTGAACAATGGAGAATATGAGGAAAATAAGCATGAAAACGTGTTCTAGTAGAGCCCAAAAACACACTAGGTTAAATTTAAATGCACAAAAGTGCATGTTTATTGTTGCATCATCTTTCTGATTCTGTCTATAAGGAAGCAAAAGCAAAAGACACAGGGTTGTCCTCACCTAACTCATCCCACAGCTGGCGGTATTTGTCCGTCATGGTGGTTCCCTGCTGCCGCCACAGAGCCAGCCGCGGGTCGGCCATGAACTGCTCTGTGATCAGCGTTAGCATGCGAGCGCCGTTAGAGTCCCGCATCTTTAGCATCTCCCGTACCTGCAAGCGAACATGGAAGATTTAAGCACATGCACCACAATGAGAACAAATGAGTCTCTTCTGATCACCAAGACTGCATTTATTTGATCGAAAATATGGTAAAAATAGTGAAATATTTTTACAATTTAAAACAGCTGTTTTCTATGTGAATATACAGTAAAGTGTCATTTATTCCTGTAATCAAAGCTGAATTTTCAGCATCATTACTCCAGTCTTCAGTGTCACATGATCCTTTAGAAATCATTCTAATATGATGATTTGATGATCAAGAAACATTTATGATTATTATCAATGTTTAAAACAGTTCATATTTTAGTGGAAACTGATACATTTTCTTTTTCAGGATTCTTTGATGAATAGAAAGTTCAAAAGAACAGCATTTATTTGAAATAGAAATTATTTTTTAACATTATAAGAACCACTTTTGATCAATTTAATGCATCTTTGCTGAATAAAAGAATTCATTTCTTTCAACTGACCCCAGACTTTTAAATAAAAAGTAAGTGGAGCTCCATGTACAGTTGAATTTGCTTGGTTTATGCTTGCATGCGAAACTTTCAGCATTACGTTTATATTATCACCTAAAATGCTAATGCAGTGATGTGGAAAAGGGTCATCACAAGCAAGTCCTCATGTTTAAAGGATTAGTTCACTTCAGAATGAAAATTTCCTGATAATTTACTCATCCCCATGTCATCCAAGATGTTTATGACTTTCTTTCTTCAGTGGAAAAGAAATTAAGATTTTTGAGGAAAACATTCCAGGATTTTTCTCCATATAGTGGACTTCACTGGGGACCAATGGGTTGAAGGTCCAAACTGCAGCTTCAAAGAGCTCTACATGATCCCAGACGAGGAATAAGAGTCTTATCTAGAGAAACCATCGGCCATTTTCTAGATAAAAATAAAAGTTTATATACTTTTTAACCACAAATGCTCATCTTGCACTGCTCTGTGATGCGCCACGCATTCCGTAATCATGTTGGAAAGGTCACGTGTGTGTGTGTAGGTGGAAGTACCGTGGCAGGGCTAAAAACCTTTTTCCTCCTCCAACTTCAAAATCGTCCGACATCGTTGTTTTACGCTTTTTTGTAAAGGTTATTTGACTTAATCTTTGCATGTTCGTTTTGTAAACACTGGATCGGTACTTCTGTGACCTTTCCAACGTGATTACATAATGTGTGGCGCATGACAGAGCAGTGCAAGACGAGCATTTGTGGTTAAAAAAATTAAAATTATATTCTTTTTTAGATGATTTCTCTAGATAAGACTCTTATTCCTCGTCTGGGATCATGTAGAGCTCTTTGAAGCTGCACTGAAACTGACATTTGGTCCTTCAACCCGTTGAACCCCAGTGAAGTCCACTATATGGAGAAAAATCCTGGAATGTTTTCCTTCTTTTCAACTGAAGAAAGAAAGACATGAACATCTTGGATGACATGGGGGTGAGTAAATGATCAGGAAATTGTAAACTAATCCTTTAAGTTGGTGCTTCACCTCACCTTTGAAAACAGGAGATTGAGCTGTTTGCCCGAGCCGTGGTATCCCCCCTGGGACAGGAAGAGTTTGACCTGCTCCTGGACCTGCTCCTCGTCCAAATGCCAGCAGTTCTCATCGTCCACGCTGGCACCCGCTGTGGGGTCCGGGGCCCCTAAATTTTAAATACACAACCAAGCGATCAGTGAACGGTATGGTGAAGCGGTTCCTCATTTAAATTATTCATATGCAAAATAAAGGGGCGGGGCCTGGTTGAGTTAGTTAGTAGTGTGTTGAAACTGGCAGTTATGGTAAGGGGCGGGACATTTCCCAAACACCAATCACAACACACTGCTCCAGCTGACCAATCAGAGCACATTGTGCTTTTCAGAAGGAGGGGCTTCATAGAGACAGGAACTAAACAGAGCGTTACTGACAGACTGGGAAGAGAGGTGCTGCAACAATGGAGAATATGAGGACAATAATGAACATTCAAGCATGAAAACCTGTTCTAGTAGAGTCCGAAAACAGGGCATAACAGGCCCCTTTAATTTGATACAGAAGCATGTTGGTCTAAAATCGCACACATGCAACGAAAGAAAACCACTGAACCCCAAACAACGGCTGATGATTTAAACCAAGTCGACAATGCTGAGGGTCTATAGTAAAGATTTATTAGACGCCACATCAAACCAACTTCCTGCATTCCAGCCGTGACCTCACACAGGCCCAGCCTGATGAAAGCACTTCCTTTCCCCCCCCCCCCGGTCTGCAATGTGCTGTTTGCTGACGTTTTTTTCCCCTATAATTGGCACATCCGCTTTAGATTTCCCTTCCCGACAAAAGTGAAATATAATATGACCATTGTGCCTAATGCCGAAACGATAAGAGACTAGAAGAGTCTTTCTTTCCCTTCAGATTCATGTCATCAGGCTCTGGGACCGAAGAGCTCCAGGTCGCTGCATTGCTTAGAAACAGTGATAATGCTAATGGCAATGTGTGTGCATTTACAAAATCAGCCATTTTTAAAGGGGTCCCATAATGAAAAGTAAGATTTTGTTTGCCATTCTCACAAAAAAAAAAAAAAAAAAAAGTTTGATTTACTGTGTTCATTAACAAACTCCCTCCTTAGTCCAGAGAATCTATTGAAATTAAGATGTATAAACATATCTTCATGGTTGTGATGCCACAATTATGAACTAATTAACATATTAGCGACTACATTTACAGGCATCCTATGAAACATATGGAAAATTGGCTAATCAAAGGTCAGTAACATACAGAAATCTTAAAGGTGCAGTGGCAAAAACACCAGGTTTAATTCTAAAATCAGATAGAGGGTGCAAAATGTAAATAAATAAATAAAGTAAATAAGTAAAATGACCTCAGGAATAAAAAACAAATATGCTACAAATACAGCATATGGCCCCTCTCATGTTATATATTTTTCTCTATACTTTCACTATAATTACTCCAAAAACTCATTTTTAATAACTAAAATTGATCAGTTTTTAATAAAAAACAAAATAAATAAAAAATATAAAATAAATACATGTAAAAATAAAAAAAATAAAAAACAAATATATAAAAAATAAGTAAAATATATATATAAAAATAAAATATAAAATAAAGTATATGAAATAAAAAATGAATAAACAATAAATAAAAATTAAACTTGAACAAAACAGAAAATACTAAAACATAAATTAATTAATTAATTAATAAACATAAGAGACAAAACATAACATTCTAACTAAATAAATAAAAGTAAAAAGAGGAATAAAAATATGCAACCAATATAGAAAATAGATGCTCTCTTTATATATTTTTCTCTATACTTTCACTATAATTTCCCCAAAAGCTTTGAAACTCTGCATTTTAAATAATTTATATATATATATATATATATATATATATATATATATATATATATATATATATATATATATATATATATATATATAGATAGATAGATAGTTAGATAGAGAGAGAGAGAGAGAGAGAGAGAGAGAGTTTAGCCTAGTTCTGATAATTATCTTTTTCAGACAGGAATGTGAAGTGTCAGCGCTCTTGATATGGAGGGCACTTTAAGCGCACTCCTCGGACGCAGCCGGAGCTCACCGTGCACTTGATTGATTTCAGAGTTCTGGGAGAGAATCTCGTCGGCCAGTTTCTGTGCCGTGGGCAGAACTTCTGTGTGGTGGACAGTGATGAGATACTGCACAAACTTCTGCAACTGGTCCCTGTTCATCTGGAATAGAGTCTCTGAGATGGGGAGGTGAAGTTTGACCTGCTCGGGCCGCCGTACGCGGTACAAGGAAAGCGCCACCACGTGGGCGCAGTAGAAGATGTCCTTGTTTCCACAGCCGCACGTCACGGAGGTGATCTTGCAGCGGTCGAAGCTAATGGCTACGCTGCACACCATCTCGGGTTCGGACGGCGTGGCGGGTTCCGTTACTGTGCCGCTGAGATGGAAACCTGAGAGAGAGACAGAGAGAAAGAAAGAGTTAATATGCTGGATTGACTGTTACTGCATCTGCCAAACTCAGCACAGACCTTCAGCCTGTTCTGGTTGTGGGTGATATAATTGTTTCAACGGACTGGACCGTTTTCCCTTACAGATGATCAAAAAATCCAACAAATTTCCATTAATGTTTTCTGACTATATGCTTTGGAACTCTGCATTTTAAACGATTAGGCTTTATTTATATATTTATTTTCAGTTTTTTAGTTTTAAAATAAAATAAAATAAAATAAAATAATACTCGCAAAAAAAGAAAAACTAAATTAAATGAAAAAATAAAATTAAAAAATATAAAATTAAAAAAATATATAAAATTCTAAAATAAATAATAAATTATAAAAATTATAAAATAAAATTAATAAAACTCGCAAAAAATAAAAAAAAATGGAAAAAAAATAAAATAAATATTATAAAATAAAATAAACATTTAAAAAGTAAAAATATATTTAAAAAAATCCTAAAATAAAATAAATAAAATTCTAAAATAAAATAAAATACTTGCAAAAAATAAAATAAAATAAACAAATATAAAAAATAAAAATATTTTAAAATAAAATAATAATAATAATAATAATAATAATAATAATAATAAGTAATAAAAATAATATCAAAATAAAATAAAAATATTATATAATAATAAAATTAATGAAGAACAAATATTATAAAATAAAATACTACTCGCAAAAGTACTATGAAATCCTCAAAAGGAATACAGGAACAGTGTGAAGCGGGAGAGAGGATGAGGAAGTCTCAATCTACTGTCTATGGTGAACAGATGTCTGTCTGTGTGTCTGTGTCTGTGTGTGTGTGTTTGACACAGGGTGGGCGATGTGGGCGGAGCTGCTCGGCGACTGCCGTGTGCCACTACAAAGGCGGGACTGAATAATGCAGATGCTCATTTGAATATTATTTTAAGTGCCCTTGCTGCAATCCAAAAGAGGCGGAGATTCGTACATTAACTAGGAAGTAAAGCAGATATTAATGAGTGTGCCAAAGCTGCCAAACGTCCAGGGAGTTAAAATGTGCCCGTCTATGGCAGACTTCACTTCCTGCTTGGGCTGTTTCCAATATTTAAGCACTTAAAGCAACGTTTACTTCATTTGTGTCTTTGTCCTATTGTTTTCATTTTCGTTAATACTGCTTGCATTTTTGTGGATTATTATAAAAAAAAACAAAAAAAAAACTCTAAAACAAAGTAAAATAAATAAAAACAAAATTAAATAAAAATAAATTAATTAATTATGAATAACTTTTATTTGTCCCACTTCTATTTTTATAATAAGTGTTTTATAAAAAACTCAAAATCAGCGAAAAATAAAATAAAAAAAAGGTAGAATAAATAAATAAAACAAAATAAATAAACAAAATAAATAAAAACAAAATCAAAAACAAAGTAAAATAGATACATGAATAAAATAAATAAAAAAAATTAATCAATAAAAATCAATAGAAAACAGTCAAATTAATAACAAAAATAAAAAATAAATATATGGTTCTGTAAATTAAATATGTTAATATTATTATTAATAATTATTATTAATAATAATTGTTTTCATTTGTCCTACTGCCAGTATTTTTGTGGATTATTAAAAAACCCTCAAATATCAATGAAAAAAATAAAAACAACTAAATATTTAAAAATGAATTAATAAAAACAAAAAGTAAAATAAACAAAATAAGCTAAATACATGAATTAATAAAAATCAATAAAAACAAAGTCAAATAAATAAAAAAATCTTTTAAATAAAATAAATTAAATATATTAATAATAACCGTTTTCATTTGTCCCACTGTTTGTATTTTTGGGGATTATAAAAAAACTCAAAAATCAATGAAAAATAAATAAAAACAAGAAGTAAAATAATTAAACAAAAGCTGAATCAATTAAAAAAAAAAAAATCTAAAAATAAATTAAATATATTAATAATAACGGTTTTCATTTGTCCTACTGTTTGTAATTATTACACAACAAAAAAATAATATAAAATAAATATTTAAAACTAAATATATATATATATATATATATATATATATATTTTAAATACTTCTTAAATAAAGAAGTGTGTTCAGTATTCGTTTTGTGGTGTCAGCTGGTACTGACTACTGCAATTTTGGTATTGTGACAATCGTAGCACATCCTTACTGCCTAGTAAACACTAGAAACCACTAACCTGCAAGAAAACAATACATTATAAACCGCTATTTAATGGTGTCTGTGCCCCACGTTCACATTAGCTCTGCCTAAAGGGTAAAAACAGACTCCTCAGCCTTTAATAGCACATATCCTGTTAGTGGTGGGAGCGGCCCACTATTGGTACATGAGAAAAAGGATGAATGTTCAAGTTTCACTTCCTTTCTTAATGTGCTGACCCAGCAGAGTCCACCTATACGCCTCTTCCACAACGCTAAATATATTCGATCACTTGAGAAAAGCTTTTGCTTGTAGGACGTGGAGAAAGAAGATGCCAGGAGCGATTTCTAGACAGAGTTTAAGAGTACAAAAAAAAACTGTACAGAGGGGCCGAACGCAGAGGAACTGGCCGCCGGCGTTCTAATCCATGTTTTCAGCAACAACACTTACGTAAGACGCCGTTTCATCCTCTGTTTGCACTGGTCATGTGCAGGTTTGTGTGGAAACAAAAGATGTGGCTGATACACCCACCTGGAGCACCGACGACTCGCCGTGTTGCGTTTGAACGGGCCGCGTCGTCAACACTCAACAACCCGGTTACCGTTTAAGATCCTAAGTAAACACTTGACGTGCGTCTAGACTTCTTTAGGGGGGATTCCTCAACGCAAACCACCGTTCGCCTCAGGAAACAGCGCTTCTATTCATCTGCATGGGAAGCGAACAAAAGAAGCGATGTTTCGTATATCACGCTGCAAATCAACTAATTATACCGGCGGTCTCAAGGTGGCCACTTACAGCGCTCTGTTCAATCACCGAGACACAAACACTTTAACTCTCAGACGACGCAGTGCTCAGCAGTGAGCTTCATAATCAAAATTATTTTTCTCTAAAACGCTCCCCGAGGACGGGGAAGGTAATAATGAAAGTAAGCGCAGATTTGGAAGCCAATATAAACAAACGCAGCAGAGAGATTCTGCTATTCATCATGACCCAAATGAATCTGGAGCAGCACGTGGGCGCTGATGAACAGATAACACAGCATTCTGGGTCACCTTACTTACTGAAATTAAAATAAATACAAATAAACAAACAAACATCATACTTCATTTCATTAACAGGCTTTTTCTTTATGCTAAAAAATTATTGAATAAATAGAACGATAGCTAGAACAATAGAATGATGGATAGAGATGGATGGACGGAACACTAGAGAGATATACGATAGAACGCTAGATAGAACGATAGATGGATGGAGTGACAGATAGATAGAACACTAGATAGAACACTAGATAGCAATATAACACTAGATAGAGTGATAGAACGATAGATAAAACAATAGATAGAACAATAGATAGGTGGAGCGATAGAACGCTAGATAGATAGAACGATAGATAGAATGGTAGAACGATAGAACGATAGATAGAACGACAGATAGAATGGTAGAACGATAGAACGATAGAACATAGATAGAACGATAGATAGGTGGAGTGATAGAACGCTAGATAGAACGACAGATAGAATGGTAGAACGATAGAACGATAGATAGAACGATAGATAGAAGAATGGTGGAATGAGAATGCTAGATAGAACGACAGATAGATTGGTAGAACGATAGAACGATAGATAGGTGGAGCGATAGAATGATAGATAGAATGGTAGAGCGATAGAACGATAGAACGATATAGATAGAATGATAGACAGAACGATAGATAGAATGGTAGAGCGATAGAATGATAGATAGAACGATAGATAGGTGGAGTGATAGAACGCTAGATAGATAGAACGATAGAATGGTAGAACGATAGAGTGGTAGATAGAACGATAGATAGAACGATAGATAGGTGGAGCGATAGAATGCTAGATAGATAGAACGATAGATAGATAGAACGATAGATAGAATGGTAGAACGATAGAACGATAGATAGAATGGTAGAGCGGTAGAACGATAGAACGATATAGATAGAATGATAGACAGAACGATAGATAGAACGATAGATAGAACGATAGATAGAACGATAGATAGGTGGAGTGATAGAACGCTAGATAGATAGAACGATAGATAGAATGGTAGACAGAACGATAGAATGGTAGAACGATAGAATGATATAGATAGAATGATATAGATAGAATGATAGACAGAGCGATAGATAGAATGGTAGAGCGATAGAACGCTAGATAGATAGAACGATAGAGTGGTAGATAGAATGATAGAGTGGTAGATAGAACGATAGAACGATAGATAGGTGGAGCGATAGAATGATAGATAGAATGGTAGAGCGATAGAACGATAGAACAATATAGATAGAATGATAGACAGAACGATAGATAGAATGGTAGAGCGATAGAACGATAGATAGAACGATATAGATTGAACGATAGATAAAAAGGTGGAATGATAGAACGCTAGATAGATAGAACGATAGAACAATAGACAGTAGAATGATAGATAGAACGATAGATAGAACACTAGAGCGATAGAATGCTAGATGGAATGCTAGAGCGATAGAGCACTAGATAGAAAGCTAGAGAGACAGAACATTAGAATATTAGAGCGATACAACACTAGATATAATGCTAGATAGAGCGCTAGATAGACAGACAGATGAAACAGGTTTTGTTCTTTGTGCAAAATATAATTTCTCCATGACATTCTTTTGATTTGAGGATCAAATGTGACCTGAACATGTTACTGGTGAGTTTCATGAGACCCACAGACAGACACTGACGGTGCACACCAGCACACACACACACACACACACACACCAGCGCGCACACACCAGCACACACCCACACTCCAGCGCACACCCACACACCCCAGCGTGCACAAACACACCAGCGCACACCCACACGTTTGTTTGTGTGAATTGTGGGGACATTCCATAGGCGTAATGGTTTTTATGCTGTACAAACCCTACTCCTAAACCTACCCATCACAGGAAACTGTTCCATTTTTACTTTCTCACAAAAACTCATTCTGTATGATTTATAAGCCTTTTGAAAAATGGGGACATGGAGTAATGTCCTCATAAGTCACTCTCTCCTTGTAATACCCATGTCATACTCATGTCATTATACAAATTTGTGTTCTGGTATGTCACAAAAACACACGCACACACACACGCACACACACACACACACACACACACACACACACACATATATGTATTCACACTCTAAATGATTTTCTTGGCATTGAGGCACTTTCGGAGACGGGGGAACTCTTTAACGAGCTGCCGGCGTCAGGAGAGGATGTCGTACAGGGAGAGTGCGAGCTCTCCGGAGTCCTCGTATCGCACGAGGAGCCGTCTCCAGGACAGTTCATCAGAACGGAGCCATCTGTTAGACCGGGTTAAAGGCTGCCGTGAGCTTCCTGCTGTTCTCTGACAGCCTGGTAAATAATTAGCTTCACCTCCACTCTCCTCACAGAACCATGAAGCTCCACGCTTCTCCTGCATCAGTGCTGAGAGTGAGATTTATTCATATTACAATAGGCTACTTCACTTCTGTTTTTTTTTTTTTTTTGTAAGATTAAATTACATTTTTACTTTTTAAAATATGCATTTTAAAAATATTTACATTTATATTATGAAAAAATTAACCTTACTAACAAATGTAAATATTTTTTGTAACATTTAAATATTTGTTAATGTAAATATTGTTTAAAATTTATATATATATATATATATATATATATATATATATATATATATATATATACACACACACACACACACACACACACTTTCAACTGTTTATAAAAAATAATATTGTTAAATAATTAAATTGTCAAGTATTTTTTTTAAATATGTAAATACTGTGTATGAAAATACATATTAAATATATTATATTAATAAAATGTAATATAAATATATTAAAAATACTTCTCAATTATGTGTAAGATTCACTCACTTTTGATAAATATTGAAAAAATATAAAAGCATTTGAAAATATTCACATTTTAATGTTATAATACTGTTTAATAATATTGTATATTATAATACTGTTTAGTAATATTGTATATTATAATACTGTTTAATAATATTGTTTCTAATATTGACATTTATTCAAATCAAATATTTAATATTTAAATATTTGTTAAATTTAAATATTATATATTTTTTTATCAAAAATATAAAATTAATACAAAAAAGGTATTAAAATTTGTAAATATTAAAAAAACTAAGCAAAGATTCACTTAAATTTATATATATATATATATATATATATATATATATATATATATATATATATATATATATATATATATATATATATATATATATATATAAATTTGAAATATATTTCAATTACAATGAAAAAAAAAAAAAAAAAAAAAAAAAAATCAATAAAAATCAAAATAAATAAGAACAAAATAAAAATGAATAGATAAAAACCAAACGTCAAATAAATAAAATGAAATCAGTAAAACAGTCAAATAAAAACAAAAAAATACATTAAATTAAATATATTAATAATAACTTTTCATTTGTCCTACGGTTTGTAAATATTATATAAATTATAACAATCATAATTACACTATACATGTGCCACACACCCTGAAGAGACCGTGAAAACGGCTTCAGTTTACCGCGCACATGCTACAATGACATTTATTGGGTTTTTATGACAAATAATTATACCTCGTGTCGTATATCAGTTTTATAAGCTGGAGCTGGCGGATGCGTGCTGATAGGTCTGAGTTATGTCAGCGCCCGTCCGGCAGGGGGATTTACGGCCCGGACAGCTAATGTTTAAGGCAGAGTTAATGGAAGAGCCGGGGCAACAAGACAATTAGCATGACTTTAATTAAGACATTTTCTCTGTGGTCAGTTTTATTAAAGCACTTAGGTAAAACCCCAAGGAGTTCACACACTTCAGACAGGCACAGCAGGACAATCTATAGCTAATATGCAGCTTGGGACGGCGGGAAATTACAACTTGCTAGAAATGCTAACGCGATGCTACTACAAGAGGCCGAAATAAGCAGAATTGATGCTTGTGAACTTCGTCTCAGTCTTAGACTGAGTCTTAGACATGATTTAGATTAGGGAAGGTTCATATAGTCAAAGACTTTATATATAGAAAGACAGTGCACTCATATTACTATGATTGAGAGAAATTCAGCCATATTGCAAGTTGCACTAAGTCCCGCCTTCTAAATAAAAGAGCCAATCACCAATCAGTAAAGTCACGCCTTGCCTTAAAGGGACTTTGATCTAGTGTATGTAGCATTTTGCATTGTTTTTCCCTTCTAACCATACAATTGTGGATAGTTAAAGGGCTAATACACCCAAAAAGGTAAAATTGTCATCATTTATTCACCCTCATGTCATTCCAAACGTTTATGACATGACTATGACTTTTCAAATGAACAGACAACACACTATTCCAGGTCACGTCCAAAACAAAACACACAGCATCATTAATGGTCATGAAACTGCTATCAGACAAGCGCAGTGGATTAAGCCCAGCTGCTGGAGCTGAGGAGATTGATAACTCCTCGTTTTCTGGCCGACAGCGAGGCTAGTCACTCTCACACACCCTGACAGAGTAAATGAAGAAGAATGGCGGCCGGGGCTTTTTTCCGCCCCTGAAAAGCCCACCAGAAATGTGCGCAGAGACAGTCCCGTGCTTCCAGAGATCGACAAGTCTGAGTGCTTTGCAAATTTCTGCCGTAACTCCTCTCCTGTCGAAAGCGCTACGTCCCATGCCGGCCTTCAAACAGACGTGCATCTAACCTTTCCGGCCAGAGAACGACCTTTTCAAGTATTTCCGTCTCGAAATGTCCAATTAGCGCTGACCTACACATCCAAAAAGGAAGGGAAATGCAGTACAGCTACTAAACAAGACGAACGAACAAGCTTAGCTGGGTAAACAACAGTGCATATCGAAAACAAGATACAGATGGAAAGGCCTACGTTTGTCTCACGCTGCTCAATCACAAGGATATCCACAATGCATTGCTCGTGCAAACAAACAAGTGGTTTCCATTATGACATCGGAGCCAGGGAATGTTTGCTCTGGGATGATGGCAGCGATTCGAAACATGGTGCTTAATGATGCAAAACGTGTTTTGGTGTTTACCTTTGTAGGCCAGTATCTGGCCATCAACTTATTCCCGCCACCCTGGCAAGAACGAACCAAATGTAATCATGTGATGTGTGTTTTCAGCCCACTGCCTCCAGAAGTAGATGAGCAGTGAGATGCCACCTGGTTAGGAGGAGCCTCGGTCATAAGGAAAATGTTTGGCGTTAAACGCTTTTTAAAGACTGGAAAAAACAGGAAAAAATGGTTGCGCTTTTCCCTCGACCCAACATGATTAGAAAACATGTGCATGTAATAAAATAAAATAAAATAAAAAATAAAAAAAGTAAAATAAAATATAACAAAATAAAATCTAAAATAAAATCTAAAATAAAATCTAAAATAAATTATAAAATAAAATAAAATAAAATATAGTAATATAAAATAAAATATAAAGTAAAAATATAAATAAAATATAATATAAATGAATAAAAATTAATATAAATAAAATAAAAATACAAAATAAAATATAAAATATGAATGAATAAAAAAATGAATATAAATAATATGAAATAAAATAAAATACAATAAAAAAATGAATAAAAATAAATAAAATAAAATAAAATAAACATTAATGGTCCTAAAATAGGCTTCATTTTCTTTATGAAATATACACACACACACACACACACACACACACACACTCTACCAAGTTTGGGGTAAATTATAAATATTAATAAATTAATATAAATAAACAAAAATAAATATTATATTTTATATCTAAATTTATATTGTATTGTATATGAAATAATTTTTCATTTTTTGGTAAACTATCCATTAAAGGTAAAAGTGCTTCCCATTTTGTTGTTGATGTCAAAGGTCATGCATCCAATCAAACTCAGTATTTTGGCACAAATTTATCAGT